>JAQPPZ010014254.1:0-72380 GCA_028583015.1 Wollemia nobilis
GTCATTGATGAATTTTTGGGTGAATACATAATTCTGGTTGAGTAAGAGGAAGTTTTTTTTTGCACTAGAGTTTATGTTAGTAAGTCTTGCTACTTGCATTGAGATGATGAAACCCTAGTTGTTGGTAAAAAGAATATAAGCATCATTGTTATATGAGATATTGCATGGTTGGCAATTGTTGGGTTGTGTTTCATATTCTTAAGAAAAATATACTACATCTATATTATTATTTTGAGATTGAGTTTGAGTTGAGTTTGAGATTAGGAGTTAAGTATAGAACATATTGGGTCTCTAACAATTCTCTTTATGTTTCTATGAGATTTGAGATTGAGATTGGGAGTTAAGTATAGAACATATTGAGTCTCTAAAAATTCTCTTTATGCTTCTATGAGGTTTATGAATCACATTGGGTCTCTAACAATTCTCTTTGTGGGTTCATGCTAAGCAAGTTTTTCTTTGTGAGCTTGTTGAGGTTTTGGATAGGTTCCAGTGGGGACTTATGAGTAGGTTTTGGACAGGTTTCGATGGGGACTTGTGAGCAGATTTGGAAAGGTCCTAGCAGAGGAATTGTGAGCTGAGATTGATAGTTCTATAATAGAACTTGAGGACATAGGTACATTGGTTCTATCAGAGAACCTAAGGACAGATTTGGCAAGTCTTTGAGAAGGCTTGTGTGCAGAGGATTGATTTGTTCATAGAGTTGGATAGATCTGACAGACAAAGAAAGAATTGTACTAGGTCGACCGATCGTGTTTGGTACAGTAGGCGAGCTACTGTGGATGTGATCATAGAAGGCGAAGGTCTCTTAGGCTAAGCATTGAGGACGGGAGGTCTTCGATGGAAAGGAGTTCCACGTCGCTGGAAAGAGGTAGAGGCAGTTGATCTTCTGAGGGATCATTTCCAGAGTAGAGGGGAAGGTATCTCCTTTGAGTAGAGGCTCATAAATTCAAATTGGGGGAAGGTATCTCCTTTGAGCAGAGGCTCATAAATTCATATTAGGGGAAGGTGTCTCCTTTGGGCCGAGGCTCATAAACATTGTAATTGGGAAGGTTTCCCAAAGAACTTTGAGATAAATTTTAGAGAAAAGTTTTGTGGACGTAGCCCAGGCATTCTGGGTGAACCATGTTAAAATTGGTGTCACTTTGTGGATGATTTTGTGCATTGTTTTGATATTGCTTTGGGTATATTGCTTTACTATTTTGAAGTATAAAGGAAAAAGTAAAAAGAGGTTTTATACTATTCACCCCCCTCTCAGTATAAGCTTGTGTTCTTCAATTGGTATTAGAGCTGGTGCCTTCGAAAAGTTTAACAACTTGAAGGAAAAGCTAGTAAAGAACATAATGGATCATTCAAGTGGCAATGCAACACCTATTCTTGATGGGTCAGATTTTGGTCTTTGGAGTGCAAGGATGAAGGTTCATCTAATGGCACTTAGGAATGAGGTTTGGGAAGTGATTGAATATGAGTACACTATTCCTGAACTTGGTCCTAATACTAAAGAAGAAAGGCTCCTACATCACGACAATTCAAAAGCAATGAATGCAATCCCGAAAGGCTTACGGAAAGCAAATCTCACCAAAGTGATTCATCGCAAGACAAGCTAGTGAAATGTGGAATCAATTGAAGATGGTTCATACAAGTGATACAAATGTCGAAAAGGCCAAGTTGAGACACTTCAAAGGTATGTTTGAACAACTCAAGATGAATGATGATGAAAATATTAGTGACTACATGCTTCGAATGGATGAGGTTGTTAACTCCATGAAAGACTTAGGTATTGAGCTTGCTAAAAATGATGTTTGTGATAAGATTTTAAGATCTCTTCCTAATATATTTAGTGAAAATATTTCTGCTATTGAGGAAGCTAAATATTTGGATAAGTTGAAAAAGGATGAGCTCCATAGTATACTTGTAGCATTTGAGTTAAGAACTCAAGTGAAAGTTGATGTCAAGAAGGAGGCAGCTTTCAAGGCTACCAAGAAATCCAAAGGTAAATAGTTTCAAGAGAGTGATGAGTCTTCTAGTGATGAAGAGGCATATTACAACAAGAAAGGCAAGTTCTCTAGAAAGCACAAAAATATGAAAAACGTAAGATGTTTCAATTGTGGAAAGTTTGGTCATTATGCTACTGATCGTCTTATTGCCAAGGATGAAAGTGATGAAGATAAACAGGACTGTAAGAGCAAGGATTCTGAAAAGCACAAGCATCATAGGAAAAACAAATATGAGCACAGCAATCAAGGAAAGAGGTATTCTCACAAACATAAGAAGAGTTTCTACCTAGACAAAGCAAGTAAGTGTTCTAGTAGTGATAGTGAAATTTCTTCAAGTGATAATGAAAATGAGATGTTGTTCATATCAGAAAAAGAGGAAGAACCAAAACATAGATTCATTATCATGAAATGTCTTAGATGTGGAAATTTTGGTCACCTTGAGGATGATTGCACAAATAATGATTTGGTTTCTAGTATGTATGAGGATGCTTTAGAAAACTATAAGGAAGATGCATGTATGGTTTTTGAAAAGGGTAGCACCTCTAGTGATAAGAAATCTAAAAAATGCTTTGATGATTCTAAAAGCAAACATATAGAGGAAGGTGAAGTAGATCTTAAAGGTGAACTTATTAGTGCTCTTAGTGCTTTGAAAAAGGAAAGAAAGAAGAATGCTAGACTCAAGGATAAGTTATATGAATGTTGTATGGAGAGAGATGATATTATAGAAAGTCTTGACTTCTCTATAGCTAAGACACAAGAACTCAAGGATGAGTTAGAGTCTAAGGTTCTTGAGTATAGTGAGTTAGAACAAAAAATGGCTTCTTTGAAATAGGAAACTAAAGGGTACAAGGATAAGCTTCATAGGTTCCAAGATAGCTCCAAAAAGGTTAAGTCTCTCATCAAAGGACAAAGAAAGACAACAGATAAAATAGGCCTTGGTTTTGTTAAACCTCACAAGGAAAAAGTAGGAGAGTCTAGTAAGAGACTCCAAAAGGAAGAGAGTTTTGATGAGGAAAGTATTTCAGATCATGAGTCCTTGAATGATAGATGTACAAAAACAGAAAACAAAATTCAGAATGAGAAGAAGAAGTTTTTAGAGCCTAAGAGGTCAAATAAAGGAAAGTTTCAAGGCAGATGTTTTGCTTGTCACGAGGTTTGGTCACATAGCTTCACATTGCATGGCTCAAGTGAAGAAGGTAAATTACAGTTTCAGAGGTGGTAATTTATTTCAAGGGTATTGCTACTCTTGTCAAAAATTTGGGCACAAGGCAGTTTATTGCAAGGCAAATATCAGGAACAGGTTTGATCAAAACAGGTTTGGTCAGAATAGGTTTGGTCAGAATAGGTTTGGTCAGAACAAGTTTGGTCAGAACAGGTTTTGGTAAAAACTGGTGGATTCAAAGAACAGGTATGCCTAAAAGAAATAACATTGTTACTTGTTATAAGTGCAACAATGAAGGTCACACGATCAGACGGTGTAGAGCTGAAATTCCAGAATACAGGAACAGGAATAGTGGCATGATCAGGTCCAAGGATCAAGGCATGGATACAAATAGGGATGAGAACAAGAACAAGAATAGTAACGAGAACAGGAATATGGACAAAGAGTTCAAGAGAGGCCCGAAAAGGAAGTTATAGACGCTGATGATGATCAGTGCCTAATGGGAGTTTTACTCCCACCCCAAAATTAATCACCTCATCAGGAGGTGGGGGAGGGACTAAGCTAAGAGGCTAATTCTTAGTCTCGAGTCCCAAAGGTGGCCCTTTGCCATTGAGGACAAAGGGGGAGATATATAAGTAAGGGGGAGAGCTTCAAAGTGAAGAGGAAAGCTTCAAGTCAGGGGGAGAAAAACTTCAAAGAAATATTCTCAGTTGTTAGCACGGTTGGTTTCAGTTTTGGCTCTTGAGAAGTGTTTTCAGTAAAGGTTTGCCATCAATGACAAAGGGGTAGATTGTTGGCAATTTTGAGTACCTTGGGTACATTGCCTTTTCTCAAATGTATAAGTTGTCATTGATGTCAAAAGACATTTTTGTGTTGATTTCAAAAGAGTGTGATGTCAAGAATAAAGGGTTTTTATTAAAACCATGGTGGCAAGGCTAAAGGTTTTTTTTAAAACCATTTGGACTCATTAAGGGTTTATTAAAACCAAGCTTAACTTAATGCGAAGGTCCATGTGTATTATTAATAATTAAATTAACTCAAACATTTGTCAAAGGTCCAAGTTTAATTTATTATTAATAAAATAATAATAATTATTATTTTAATTATTATTAAAGGGTCTTTCAACCCTTAAGCGACGAAAGAAACAAGAATTCTTTCGCCGATTTGTTGCCATCGTTGGAAGAGCACCGACGTCAAACAGTGAAGGAAAAATTGCTATATAAGGTGGCATGATTTTCAAAAGTTAGTACCTCGGATTAATGTTGACATCTGTGATTTGTGGCTACTCTGTTTTGTTCGATTTGCGCTTGGCGTCCGCAATTTGCATTTGCTCTATTTCCTTCGAACAACGCTTGGTATATTCGAGTTGAGCTTGCTTTGTGTTTTCGATCTCCGTTGACGTCTTTGATATCGTGCTTGTTATGTGTCTTGGAGACTGTGTTTGGCAAACTCAGATTTGAGCTTGGGCTACATCCTTACCTTTTGGCTTGACGACAGTGGATTGTTGCATGCGGTTTGTGGAAGACGTTTACGTTTTCCAAGTTCTTGGCATCAAAGGAAGATAAAAGAGAGGGCAGCGGTGTTTTATTTTTTTGGGCACTTGTGACCCAATGGCGATGGCGTTTAAGCAAAAGCGCTAGATGGCAAAGGTGACGAGTTTGATTCTCTTCGTTGGGAATTTCCTTTTGGTCGTGGTGTGCAAAGAATGGTGGTTGTGATTGCGCGGGAGGTATAAGGTTAAGGTATCATTTTTTATTTTGATATTGGTTTATTGATGGTTAATTTTTATGTGGAGTAATAAGGTGTAAAGAAGTTTTACTTTGTATGTTATTGTACTTTGGTGTTTTTACTAAGTTGGAGAAATAAGGTGTTATATTTGGATCTTTATTATTGTGTATTATTGTATAGTTGCTAACTCTAATTGGTAGCAAATTGAGAGTTAGTGTTGTGACAGATTTTGAGTTCTCCTTCTTCATCAAAGTAAAGGTATGGGCAACTTCTTCCATGTATGTTGTTTATGGTATATTTTCTGAAATTGATTTTGGAGTGAAAAGGTTGTCTACTAGGTATTATTTTCTGGATATTAAAGATTGGTTATGCATTAAAGTCATTGATGAATTTTTGGGTGAATGCATAATTCTAGTTGAGTAAGAGGAAGTTTTTTTTTGCACTAGGGTTTATGTTAGTAAGTCTTGCTACTTGCATTGAGATGATGAAACCCTAGTTGTTGGTAAAAAGAATATAAGCATCATTGTTATATGAGATATTGCATGGTTGGCAATTGTTGGGTTGTGTTTCATATTCTTGAGAAAAACATACTACATCTATCTTATTCTTTTGAGATTGAGTTTGAGTTGAGTTTGAGATTAGGAGTTAAGTATAGAACATATTGGGTCTCTAAAAATTCTCTTTATGTTTCTATGAGATTTGAGATTGATATTGGGAGTTAAGTATATAACATATTGAGTCTCTAAAAATTCTCTTTATGCTTCTATGAGGTTTATGAATCACATTGGGTCTCTAACAATTCTCTTTGTGGGTTCATGCTAAGCAAGTTTTTCTTGGTGAGCTTGTTGAGGTTTTGGATAGGTTCCAGTGGGGACTTGTGAGCAGGTTTTGGACAGGTTTCGGTGGGGACTTGTGAGCAGATTTGGACAGGTCCTAGCAGAGGACTTGTGAGTTGAGATTGATAGTTCATCAGAGAACTTGAGGATAGAGGTACATTCAGAGAACCTGAGGATAGATTTGGCAAGTCTTTGAGAAGGCTTGTGTGCAGAGGATTGATTTGTTCATAGAGTTGGACAGATCTGACAGACAAAGGAAGAATTGTACTAGACTGACTGACTGTGTTTGGTACAGGTAGTTGAGCTGCTCGTGGACATGATCATAGAAGGCGAGAGGCCTCGTAGGCTAAGCATTGAGGATAGGAGGTCTTCGGTGGAAAGGAGTTCCACGTGCTGGCAAGAGGTAGAGGCAGTTGATCTTCTGAGGGATCATTTCCAGAGTAGAGGGGAAGGTATCTCCTTTGAGTAGAGGCTCATAATTTAGATTAGGGGAAGGTATCTCCTTTGAGCAGAGGGTCATAAATTCGGATTGGGGGAAGGTGTCTCCTTTGGGCCGAGGCTCATAAACATTGTATTTGGGAAGGTTTCCCAAAGAACTTTGAGATAAATTTTAGAGAAAAGTTTTGTGGACGTAGCCCAGGCATTCTGGGTGAACCATGTTAAAAATGGTGTCACTTTGTGGATGATTTTGTGCATTGTTTTGATATTGCTTTGGGTATATTCCTTTACTGTTTTGAAGTATAAAGGAAAAAGTAAAAAGAGGTCTTATACTGTTCACCCCCTCCCTCTCAGTATAAGCTTGTGTTCTTCATTCCGATATCAAACACTTAATCCTCTTACCTATTTCATTTTCAACTTATTCTTTAAATGCCTTGAATTTACCAAATGCTCTTGACTTATCTTTTAGGAAGGCTACCCAAATTATTTTGGAGTAATCATATATAAACAATATGAATTAAATTTCACCTTGAATGCTCTGTGTTATGGTAGGACCACATATATTAGTATGTATTAGTTTCAATGGATAGGATGACATATATCCCTTTGATTTGAAACTTGTTCTAGTTTGATTTCCATGCTGACAGGGTGCATAGATTATGTTTTGTAGCCTTTCTAGCTTGGGTAAATATCTAACAGCCTGTTTATTGCTTATGTTAACTATGTTGTCAAAATTCAAATGACCCATCCTTCATTCCACAACCAAATATCATCTTCTTGTGATGGAAAACACTTTTCTCCTTTAATATCACTAAGCATATAGAGGTTGTTTGGAGTTCTATTTGCATTTGCAATGACTTTTCTAGTTTTAGAATTTTTTATCTCACATCTATCTGGGGGAAATGTAACCATATGACCTTGATCACAAAGTTGGCTTACACTTCGCAGATTGTGTCTTAACCCTTTGACATATTGTACATTTTATGTTCTTGTTTTTTTGTTATATAAACTCAGGGTTCCTTTTCCACAAATTTGTGTTGATCCATTATCACCAAAACTTACTGATCCTCTATTAGTTTCTTTGAGTACAAGAAATTTATCTTTGTCTCCTGTCATGTAGCTAGAGAAACCACTATCAAGAAACCATTGTTCTTATTTATCTTGAGCATGAAGAGTTGTTTGAACTAACATTGATCTAGCTTTTTCATCCCCTTTTCTTTCTTTCCTAATTGTTGAAGTTGTATTCTTTTTACTTGACTTAGGAAATACCATTTTGCACCATCTAGCCTTATGCCCAAGATTATTGCACTTATAACATATAATATCACTATCCATAAGAGGTGAAAAAGAATTGAAATTTCTATTTACATCCTTTTTAACATAACTAGTGCAATGTACAACTCTATGACCATATTTGTTACATGAAAAGTAATAGCCATGGAAGAGAGTATGTAACCTGTTTGAATGTCTTAGAAATATGGTCGAGTGCTCCTTATTTTGTTGTAATTAACCTTTGTACATGGTTCTTATTTACTTTCTTCTTTCCTAATGTATTTTCCTTTTAGAGTATAAGTCACTTGCTTATATTTATTTGAAGTATCTGCTTCTTGAAGTCTTGACTCCTCTTTTTGTTTCCCAAAATTTATATCTTATAATACCATGGTATTTTTAACTTCATTTCTTAGATAAACAATTTCTGATTCTAATATTTCACATTTTATTTCTCTCTCTTAATAGATATGTCATATCTTGTTCAATTTTATTTTCCTCTTCTATCTTTATATTGAGTTTTGTGAGACTCTGTAGAAGTTCTATCCTTTATTCTTCATCCTCTTGAATTTGATCCTTCAAACTTGAGTTCTTATTTCTAATCTTTTCAAGGTTCTTGAGAGTAGCAAAGCATTGCTCTTTTATGTCAAACATGGTCTCTTATTCATTCTATGAATTCATGCGTGTTTCTGATGGATCTTCCTCCAAGCTATTAGTCTTTTCATGGAGAGACCCACTCTGATACCAATTGAAGAACATATGCTTATACTGAGATGGGGGGTGAACAGTATAAGACAAAACATTTTACTTTTCAATCCATATGATAACATCAATAGTATTAAATAAGTATTCATTACATAAAGCATAACACATATGAGAGACATGATTTAACGTGGTTCACCCAATGTGGGCTACTCCATGGAGAAAATCATTCACTAAAATTTTCTCAAAAAATATCTTTGGAATCCTTTCCCTATTACAATATTTATGGATCTATGTCCAAAGGAGATACCAATCCACTAATCAAGTTTGTGGATCTCCATCCATAGGAGAACTCCTTCTCCTCTACTCTGGTTGGTGATCCTCTAGAAGACTACTACCTCCACTACTCTGGGTTGTGGATATCTCTCCACTGAAGACCTCTGTCCTCTCTACCATGGCTAATGGATCTCTATCCATTAGAGACTATTATCCTCTACTTTTTCACCTCCAAAGATCTACTCAATATTTGTATCAAATCATCATAAACACAATCCTTCGATCTAGCACAAAACTTCTCAAAATCTATCTCTAATATGCACTAAACACAGTCCTTCGGTCTAGCACAAATTTGCTCAATCTCAATCTCTAGTCTGGCACAAATCTATCCTCAAATCTTCACTAAACTATGTCCTCAAATTTCTTTTCAAGCCTTAACACAAAGCTTGAATCAATCACAAATCACCTCTGCTAGATCTACCCCAAACATTAACTCAAGGTTTGAATAAATCAATCAATCAACTCTGTTCTCAAGTATTCTCAAAAGACTTACCTCAATTCTGCATTGTAAGCTTCCACAAAAGCTTACACTAATCTATCCACAAGTCTTCACCAAGACTTGCCTCAAATCAATTTCAAAACTTGCATATAAAACTCAACTCAATCTTTCACAGAAAACATATTTTAGATTAATTTAGAATATAGAACAATTTATTTCACAAAACTTGAACTATCACTCCAATACTTCTAATAAAATAGGCTCAATCAATCACTCAATAAAATTTTAGTCAACAATGCTTATCAAACAAAGTTTCTTGTATCAACTTTCATTCCAAAAAACCCACATCAATCAACATTGGATATCTCAAAACCAAACTCAACAATGCTTATCAAACAATCCTTTTCACTCCAACTTAGCATTCACAACATCCAACAATATTAACTCACAAGGAAGATATGCCCATACCTTTTTTTGTTGAATTTTTGACCTCAAAACCTTTCTCAATCACAATTACTATCTTTGCCAATCTCAAGGGTTAGGTAGAAAAAACCTTCTCAAAACTTCATTCAATTATTCCCTCAAAAATATTCTCACCATACAAAACATTAAATCTCAATTACATCTTATTACTCCTCTCAAATATTTAAACACAATAAGAAAACACTTTGAAGTGTTTCACAGTGGTTGGTCTTCCCTTCCAAAGCTCATATGGAGTCTTGTGATGGTTTACTCTTATTTGAGCTCTATTGATGATATAAATTGCTATGTCAATTGCATCCCTCCAAAAGCCATCTAAAAGCTTGGATTCATTTGACAATAGCTCTAGCCATATTCTCAAAAATCCTATTCTTCCTCTCAACTACTCCATTTTGTTGAGGAGTTATTGCAGTTGAGTATTCTCTCTTGATTCCATGTTGTTCACAGAAATATACAAATTCATTTGAGGTAAAATCTCCTCCTCTATCTGATCTCAAACACTTAATCCTCTTACCTGTTTCATTTTCAACTCATTCTTTAAATGCCTTGAATTTACCAAATGCTTCTAACTTATCTTTCAGGAAGGCTACCCAAATCATTCTGGAGTAATCATCTATAAATAATATGAAGTAACTTTCACCTTGAATACTCTATGTTCTGGTAGGACCACATAGATTAGTATGTATTAGTTTCAATGGTTCGGATGACATATATCCCTTTGATTTGAAACTTGTTCTAGTTTGCTTTCCATGCTAACAAGGTGCACAGATTGTGTTTTGTGGCCTTTTTAGCTTGGGTAAATCTCGGATAGCCTGTTTATTACTTATGTTGACTATGTTGTCAAAATTCAAATGACCCATCCTTCTATGCCATAAACAACTCTCATATTCTTTTGATAGAAAACACTTTTCTCCTTTAATCTCACTAAGCATATAGAGATTGTTTGGAGTTCAACTTGCATTTGCAATGACTTTTCCAGTTTTCAACTTTCTTATCTCACATCTATCTGGGTGAAATGTAACCATATGACCTTGATCACAAAGTTGGCTTACATTTTGCAGATTTTGTCTTAACCCTTTGACATATAATATATTTTTTGTTCTTGTTTTCCCATTATCTAAACTCAGGGTTCCTTTTCCACAAATTTTTGTTGATCCGTTATCACAAAAACTTACTGATCCTCTATTAGTTTCTTTAAGTACAAAAAAATTATCTTTATCTCTTGTCATGTGTCTAGAGCAACCACTATCAAGAAACCATTGTTCTTCTTTATCATGAGCATGAAGAGTTGTTTGAACTAACATTGATCTAACTTTTTCATCCCCTTTTCTTTCTTTCCTAATTTTTGAAGTTGTATTATTTTTACTTGACTTAGGAAATACCATTTTGCACCATCTAGCCTTGTGCCCAAGATTATTGTACTTATAACACATAACATCACTATCCATAAGAGGTACAAAAGAATTGAAAATTCCTTTTTACATCCTTTTTAACATAACTAGTGCAATGTACAACTCTATGACCATATTTGTTACATGAAAAGCAATAGCCATGGAAGAGAGTATGTAACATGTTTGAATGCCTTGGAAAATATGGTTGAGTGCTCCTCCTTTTGTTGTAATTAACCTTTTTCCATGGTTCTTCTTTGGTTTCTTCTTTCCTGATGTCTTTTTATTTTAGAGTATAAGTCACTTGCTTGTCTTTATTTGAAGTCTCTACTTATTGAAATCTTGACTCCTCTTTCTGTTTCCCAAACTTTATATCTTGTAGCACCTTGGTCTTTTCAACTTCATTTCTTAGATAAACAATTTTTGATTCTAATATTTCACATTTTTTTCTCTTGCTCTTAATAGATCTATCATATCCTGTTCAATTTTCTTTCCATATTCTACCTTTATCTTGAGTTCTGTGACTCTGTAGAAGTTCTATCCTTGCTTCTTCATCCTTTTGAATTTGCTTCTTCAAACTTGAGTTCTTATTTCTAACCTTTTCAAGGTTCCTAAGAGCAGAAAATAATTCCTATTTTATGTCAAACATGGTCTCTTCTCCACTCTCTAAAGTCATGTGTGTTTTTGATGGATCTTCCTCCAAGTTGTTAGTATTTTCACGGAGAGACCCGTTCTTATACCAATTAAAGAACATGTGTTTATACTGAGAGGGGGAGTGAACAGTATAAGATATATTTTTTTGCTTCTCAATATATATGATAACATCAATAGTATTAAAGTAGCAATCATTACATAAAGCATCACACACATGAGAGACATGATTTAACGTGGTTCATCCAATGTGGGCTACTCCACGGAGAAAATATTTCACTAAAATTTTCTCAAAAAATATCTTGGGAATCCTTTCCCTATTACAATGTTTATGGATCTATGTCCAAAGGAGATACCAATACCCTAATCAAATTTATGGATCTCTATTCATAGGAGAACTCCTTATCCTCTGCTCTGGTTGGTGATCATCTAGAAGACTACTACCTCCACTGCTCTGGGTTGTGGATCTCTCTCCACTGAAGACCTATATCCACTCTACCCTGGATAATGGATATCTATCCATTGGATACTGCTATACTCTACTCTGTTACCTCCAAATATCTGCTCAATATCTATCTCAAATCTACATAAATATAGTCCTTCGATCTAGCACAAAACTGCTCAAAATATGTCTTTGATTTGCACTAAACAGAGTCCTTCAGTCTAGCACAAATCTACTCAATCTCTCTCTTTGGTATGGCATAAACCTATCCTTAAATATGCACCAAAATTTGTCCTTAAATCTATCCTCAAGATTTAACACAAAGCTTGACTCAATCACAAATCACCTCTGCTAGATCTACCCCAAACCTTAACTCAAGGTTTGAACAAATCAATCAATAAAATTTGTTCTCAAGTCTTCTCAAAAGACTTACCTCAATTCTACATTGTAAGCTTCCACAAAATCTTACACTAATCTATCCATAAGTCTTCACCAAGACTTACCTCAAATCAATTTCAAAACTTGCATATAAAACTCAACTCAATATTTCACAGAAAACCTCTTTCAAATCGTTTAGAATATAGAACAATTTATTTCATAGAATTTGAACTATCACTCAAATTCTTCCAATCAACTAGGCTCAATCAACTCCACTCAATCAATCACTCAATGAAAGCTTAGTCAACAATGCTTATCAAAAATAGTTTCTAGTATGAACTCTCATTCCAGAAAACCCACATCAATCAACATTGGATATCTCAAAACCAAAATCAACATTGCTTATCAAACAATCATTTTCACTCCAACTTAGCATTCACAACATCCAACAATATTTACTCACAAGGAAGATATGCTCATACCTTTTGTTTGCTGAATTTTTGACCTCAAAACCTGTCTTAATCATAATTACTCTCTTTGCCAATCTCAAGGGTTAGGTAGCAAAAACCTTCTCAAAACTTCATTCAATTATTCCCTCAAAAATATTCTCACCATACAAAACATTAAATCTCAATTACACGTTATTACTTCTCTCAAATATTTAAACACAATAAGACTTTATTTTAAAATAACATATAAACTCTTTTAAAGCCTTATTACTCCATTCAACTCCTAATCATCAAAATCACATTATAAAATTTAATTTTCATAAACCTTATACAAACCTTAGGACCAAATTTAATTTAAAAAATTAAATACCTTTTTCCCTCATTGGGATTCGATCCCACGTTGCACTGCCACCAATGCCCTAGCCATGGCTCAACTACTGTGTGATATAGGCACTCACCTTGAACTCCAAAAGCACCTCGTGCACTTTGTATTGAGCATTGGGTGCCTAAACAAAAAACACCCATGCAAAAAACTACTATCGGGGTTTGATCGCGGGTCCTCCCACCTTGCCAAAGCCTTAAGTCATAACCGCTTGCCACTAGCCCAACTACCTTGGTTGGTTATGAGGCTTAGAGCCTCTCTTGCCTTATTCCTTCATTGGTGCCAAATAAAACTCAAAATTTTTCTTCTTCCTTGCATGTAAATCGCGAAAATCGTAGGCTCTTAAGTGATTCAAAACGAAGGTAAGTTGAAATTCACCAAAGGCACATGGTATTTATACCATTGTGCCATCTCCTTTAGCACGTCAGTGGATGGAGAATATAATCAACGTCGATGCTTATAAATTTAATTTTTGCCCTTATAACCCTAACCTTAGGGTTAATTAAATTAGATTATAATTTAATTAATAATAAAATTATTATAATTAATTTAATAACTATAAGGTTAATTAAATTAAATTATAAATTAATTTATAATGAAATTATTATAATTAATTTAATTATTTTAGGTCTTACCATTAGACCTTTAATATTATAATATTATTTTTCTTGGGCCTTCTTATTTCTCCTATAGACCTTATCTAACCACCTTGAATATTATAATAGGAGATATTATAATATTATTTCCCTTAGGTCTAGAAGTAATCTTTCTCTTGCACTAATTACTGAAATTGACTCTTGACATCCTTCCTCTTGCACTGCTCACTGAAACTGACTCTTGACATCAATGACAACAAATCTTGCTCATATTTCCAACATAATATTCTACGCTAATAATAGATTATACATTAGCTTAGAATAACAACTAGGATAGTAATAATGTGTTGAGCAAGGTGCAACAAAAGCATTGTCATTGTTGGCAACACACGTGCAATTTTCTGTAACTCTTCTCCCCCTTTGACAATAATACCAAAGGGCTACTGCAGACTCCCCTTGAGTCCATGCACAACATTCTCAGGCAAAAAATTTTACACTTAGTAAGAATTACAAACATGATAAAAAAGGTAATCAAATACTTAAATGGTCCCCTTGAGAATGTGATCCCCGGAGGGTCAATTATTGGGAGGCGGACCACTCCCAATTTAGTGCGAGAGGTACTCAAATACTTCCTTGGGCAATGGTTTTGTGAAGATATCTGCTACTTGCTCTGTAGTTGGAACAAAATTCAACTTAACCTCACCTTCCACAACTTTCTCCTTCAAAAAGTGATATCGGATAGCAATGTGTTTTGTGCGTGAATGCATAACCGTATTCTTGGAGATGTTAATGGCATTGGTGTTATCACACTTTACTGATATTGACTCACTAAAGTTAATACCAAGATCTTTCAAGGTTTTTTTCATCCATAATACCTGTGTACAACATGTCGCTGCAATATATTCTGCCTTTGCTATCGATAAGGAAACTGACTCTTTTTTCTTACAGTGCCATGCGACCAACTTGTCTCCAAGATAGAATGCACCTCCACTGGTACTCTTTTTGTCATCGACACATCCTGACCAATCTACATATAAATACGAAATAAGGGTGAAGTCTTTACCTTTCGGATACCATACTCCATAGTACCCTTGAGGGAGCCGAAGAATCCTCTTCCTGGTTCTCACATGAGTCTCCTTGGGATTAGCCGAAATCGGCGTACCATGCATACTATGCTCGGGGTGCCTATTTCAAGCCATATATATTCAACTTACAAACCCAGTTGGGATCATCACTAAGCTGGAAACCATTTGGCTACTCAATATAAACCTCTTATTCAAGCTTCCCATTCAAAAACATTGATTTCACATATGTTAAAAAAAATTGTCAAGTGACTCACACTTGTACCAAATTTTGTCCAACACTGTACCGACACTATAATTTTACTGCCAACTCGGGTGCAAGCATCAAACACTGTACCACAACACCAACCAAATCCTTTTTTACATTTTCAACTTGGTCTATGTTTTCTACGATCACGCTGGGTCACACCTTACTTTCAAGCTGATCGAATCGGGGAGACAACATTTTGTCAAACACTTCATGGCAAACTATAGTGCACCTTACTCAAACTCATACTGGACCTCGGATAGGTATGATTCACAAAGCAAATTTGCTCATCTTGATGAGCTAAACATGAATCAATAATCAGAATTCAATATTTTTCACCACAACATCATAATAGATCTAACAATATTCACGTCAATGTGTAGTTCAAATACACATTGCTTTTATCGAAACACATATATGCGGCTAGGGCAACATTCTTTCACTAACCAAATTATCTGAACTGGTATAATCCTTAACTTTGGAGAAGAGTGAAGAACCATCACCGGTACAACAATGACATATAGCAATACTACCAATAATGACAACTTTCAATTTAATCACCACCCTTCATGGTACTTCCACAAACAACTACATGAACTGAAAACACACTTTGACAACTATACAACTTCCTTGACTACTTGCCTTTCATCCTTAGGTAATCAAAAAAATACATAGGAGCATTAAAATGAAACTTCAAGATTGCTCCCCCTAAGGATGTGCTATCTGGAGTTTCTTAGTGCAATAGCGGAGTAGTCTCCTTCAGTCCAAGGAGACACGATTTCCTTTCTTCTATCTTTCTCCAAAATTTCTTGAACTCGGGCTTGGATTTTTCAACTACATCCTTGTTTTGCACCTTTTCGTGAACTCGAAAATTTCTCTTGTGTGGTTGTCTCTTGTGCATCCTTGATGAATGATTATTTTCCTTTCTTTTATGTACATGATTTATTCCTTGTCTATGTTGCATTCTTTGCGTCTGATGAAATCTACTGTTTTGCCTTAGATTAGATACAAAAGTGCTTGGAAAAAACCTTATTATGTGCCCATGACCATTACATTGAAAACATTGTACATAGTGTTCACTAAAAAATGCGGGATGTATTTCTACTAGCATAACTCTTTGATTTATTATTCAATCCACAATAAGTTGCCTTGTGACCATCTGGTTGCATCGAAACAATAGCCATTAAAAGTATTATTATGAATAGAGTGAGAGTGATAGAACCTCTTTTGTTGTGGTTGCTTTGTTGTAGATCTCCTTTGATATTTTCTTCCTTTTGAAGATTCAGCTTCAAACTTTTCTTGCTTCAATCCTTCAACAATGAACTTCTTCTTCTCTGTAGAGTTGGAAGATAAAGGTTGTTCAACTTCATATCCAATACCACGCTTATCCATGGAGCTTCTTTGTTGGCTTATCATTTTATATAGCAACTTTTTTCTCTTCTCGAATTTGATATTTGTATTGGCCTCTTCTAGTTGTTTCTTCAATAAAACAATCTCTTCCTCTTGTTTGCGGGAGGAACAATCTCTTTCTCATTGATCTATGACCGAGAGTTTCTTCAATCCTTTTGAATTCTTCTACCTATACTTTCAAAGCGGGTTATTATTTCAATTGCATCCTCAAGCTTTATTGAGATTTCCTTATTCCTTTTTCTTTCTATCTTCAATTCATCTAGAAGAGCGGGCAATTAGTTCCTCTTTCAAATTTATTTCTGCATCAATTTCTTCTTCATCACATCGTTCCCTTTTTTTATTTCTTCTTCGAGTGTCATGAAAATACCTCCACCTATTCTTTCTTTTTAGAATCATCCTCTAGGACTTCATTAACTCTCAGTATATATGCCTCTATGTTCTCATCGTCATTCAACTTTAAAGCTTCGAACTGAGCTTGATGTGTTTGTAACTTGGCCTCCTTGATCTCATCGTCTCCTTCATGAATACTCCTCAATTTATCCCATATTTATTTTTTCATTTTACAACTCATGATCTTTACCAGTTCACTGTCTACTAATCCGCACCTAATAGCATTCTTTGCTTTTGAGTCATTCTCAAACAGATTCTTACCGACAACATCGGTTGGAGGAGTGATGGGTATTGTGTATTCAGCGTCTGAATCCCGGGATGTCGTATCCCAAAGCACAAATATATGTTTGCATCCAGAATCTCTAGACCACGTAATTAGTTTTGTCAAACAAAGGTGCTTTGTTTGATGAGAAGTCTTCATTGTCACATTTCTCGTCCAGGCAGAGCAAGATGCCCTTTTGGAGGAGGATCTATTCTTCTTACCCATTGCGTACTAATTCAAGATCAACCCTAACTGATTTAGCCTAAAAAGGGAACTTGGCTTTGATACCAATTTTTAGTCTTACAATGGCACTGAGAGGGGGGGGGGGGTGAATCAGTGTAGTTCTTTAAACTTAAATTCATAGCTCTTAAAATTGAAATAATGAAACCTTAAAACAGATATAGCAATATCACAAGAGAACATCACACAACACAAGATTTAATGAGGTTCACCAATTTGGCTACTCCTAAAGAAGATATGGACTACCATCCAAATCCGCCTTTGTAAAGTAGCACTTTACAATCAATTTACCAAACCCCGGAAGGAGCACCAACCCCTTATTTATCTGCACCAACATAAAGGAGCACCAACCCCTGATTTACTAGCACCAACTAGAAGGAGCACCAACCCCTGATGCCAAGCTGCAACCTAGACTTCAATTTTGAATCTAGAAGTTTAACAAAAAAAATACCTTCACTTTTACAAGACCCTTACTGGTCTATTGCTTACCCAATCTCTCTCACTATTTATGAAACAGACACATCTTCTATGGTCTACAGCCGCACTTTACCTTCTTTGAGTCGCTTCTCTACGCACCCTCTATGCCTTTCTTCGTACACTCTGCACCCTTACAGCTGCACTTTGCGTTCATCTTCACCCTTTGCACTCTTTGTGCCTTCTGCTTTCTCTACGCAATCACAGCCACACTTGGTTGAATTTCAACCTTTTCGCTCTCTGTGCACTTTGCTCTATCTATGCACTCACAGACGCACTTAGAACAATTCAACATGACTCTTCGCTCACTTTACGCACTTTGCCATCATCTCGTCGCTTTTGCACTTTCTGCGCTCTTACGACTACATTTCACACTTTGACACGCATTCAACGACTTCTTCAACAACACAATAATTCTCCAAACAACCCTCATTTTATAACAATATTTTAATGATGAAAACCCTAATCTTAGTCGGCTTGCATAACAAATGTAAACCCTAATCTTAGTCGACTGTCATTGGTCTTAGTCGGCTTCAACTCATGAAGATATTCGGTAATTCCACCACTCAAAGATTTCATTTGGTAACAGTCCTTGTAGTCGCCGCAATGACTTTTGTTCACTCTTCATATTTTAGCTGCATGAATTCACTCGTATCGCCCTCGGTAAATGCTATAGAGATGTCGGTCCACCTGTCATACTTCTCATTTTAGTTGGGTTCTTCTTCTTGTCTTACGCACATACGACGACGACTCACAAAATCATGAAATTTTTGCCTCTGAAGCTTCTTTTGTCGTTGTTGCCACGAAAACACAACATGTCGTGATATCATGACACTTTTTCTTTCTCTCTCTTTCTCCTTGCATCGGACCACGAAAATGCTACATGTCGCAATATCGCGACACTTTTTTTCCTTGCTCTTTCTCTTAGCTTTGGCCCATGAAAATACAACATGTTGCGATATCGTGACACTTTTGTTACTCTGCCTGCCTGCCCTTCTTGAGTCATGAAAATGTGACATGTCGCGATATCACGACACTTTTGTTACTCTGCCTGTCTGCCCTTCTTGAGTCACAAAAATGCGACATGTCGCGATATCGTGATACTTTTGCTTCTCTACCTTCCTGTCCTTTTCGAGTCATGAAAATGCGACGTCATGAAATTGTGACACTTATGCTTTCGAAGTCTTGCTTTCTACTTTTGTCATGAAATCGTGACACTTCTACCTTCGAATTCTTCTTCTCTGCTTTTGTCGCAAAATCGTGACACTTCCTTTCGTACTTTACTTCTTTGCTTTTATCGCAAAATCATGACACTTCTGCCTTCGAAGTCTTCTTCTCTATTTTTGTCGTGAAATCATGACACTTCTACTTTTGTACTTTACTTCTTTGCTTTTGTTGTGAAATCGCGACACTTCTTCTGAAGTCTTGCTTTCTGCTTTTGTCATGAAATCGTGACAGTTCTGATTTTGTACGCTTCATATCTTTATTTTGTCGTGAAAATACATGTCGTGATATCGCGACACTTTTCAAACTTGCTTTCTCTCTCCTATTTTAGTCGCAAAAATACGACATGTCGCAAAAATCGTGACACTTTTCCAACTTACTTTCTCTCTCCTATTTTAGTCACGAAAATGTGACATGTCGCGAAATCGTGACACTTTTCCAACTTACTTTCTCTCTGCTATTTTAGTCGCAAAAATGCGACATGTCACAAAATCGTGACACTTTTCTTACTTGTTCTCTTTCTTCGAACTTGTCGTGAAATTACGACACTTCTTCCTACTTTCTCTTTTTCTTCCAACATGTCACGAAATCGCGATAGTTTTTCCACTTGCATTTTTTCTTCCAACATGTCGCAAAATCATGACAGTTTTTCCTGCTTTCTCTTTCTCTTCCAACATGTTGTGAAATCACGACAGTTTTTCCACTTGCCTTTTTCTCTTCCAACATGTCGCAAAATCGCAATAGTTTTTCCTACTTTTTCTCTCTTCTAACATGTCGCAAAATCACGACAGTTTTTCCTCTTGCCTTTTTCTCTTCCAACATGTCACGAAATCGTGACAGTTTTTCCTCTTGCATTTTTCTCTTCCAAAAAGTCACGAAATTGCGATAGTTTTTCTTGCTTTTTCTCTCTCTTCCAACATGTCACGAAATCATGACAGTTTTTCCTGATTTTTCTCTCTTCCAACATGTCACGAAATCGCGACAATTTTGCTTGCCTGTTGTATATGTCACGATATTGCGACACTTTTCTTGTCTTTTTATTTGATCTTTTGCATATGGGCCACTTCGGTCTTCTTGGAAAATCACTGTACATACTTTGAATAACCTTTGAACTCCTATCCACTACATCAACCGATCTATCTCACTGTGTTGACAACAATGACAATGATAAAGGGTATTGCAGCAAGAGCTTCTTCCTAAGCCTTTTTGTCTTGCATCAGACCTTCCTTAAAAAATTTAACAAATATATCCATTGAATGGGAGTGCAAACCTAGGATTGTATCAAAGGAGATGAAATGCAATTATATAAATCCTCAAAAAAGTTGAACTTCATAAGAATCTAATTTCTAGTTAATTGTAATCAAGAGGTTATTATTTTTCAATTGGCTTGTTGTTACATTCCTATTCCTTTATGGAACTAAAGGGTTTTTTTCTATTTTATCATGTGTATAATACTTTAGAATAAATTATCCCTTCAAATTCAAGCTAAAGATACATTAAAAACATATAATATATGTCAAAATATGTATCATAATGTATATAAATATCATTCTCTATAACCAAAACAAGAATAAATTCTATTAAAAATGAAGTACCTAAAACCTTTTACTTATTGGGTTAATGTTTGGTTGTATAGAACTATGCTTGAATGTGTTTTACCCAACTAGAAAAAATTTGAAATTTTTTCCAATGTCTATATGAATTACAAAGCAAGATTTACACTTGACCTTGTCAAATAATTTTTACTCTAAAAATATACTCAATTGTAAAGCTATAATTTATATTTACTTAGTATTAGGTATGCTTCATATTTATTTTGTATCAAACATTTATAAATTTGTAAATATAAGCATACTTGAAACCACACCAACCAATTGTCATGCTTTTTTTTAATAACTACATGGAATTCAAATAAGTAGTCTCTTTATTCTTAATCGGTTAGATATAGTTGAAACATATTTAATTGTTATGTCATGACTATGTTACTATGATATTTTAAAAACCACAAAGTGATATTATTATTTTATAGATAGATAGATATAAGTTTACTTTTTATTTGATGGGTTAACCTCTTTATTATTTTATTTTTTAATTGGTTTTATGGGATTGAGATGAGCCCACTTGTATTACATCATCACCACAAAGTGGTATTATAGAAATTTGGCTATTTTCTATGTTTTACTTGGCAAGATTTGAACTTGTGTTTCCTCCTTGAATGTTGAGGAATTTAACTAGTTGAGCTAATGCCATTTGATCTCTTTATTATAATTTTTTGTTATGCTCTTTGATTTCTTTCTTATAAAAAATAAAATAAAATGACTACAATATATTATTGACAAACCACATAGTCATCTATTAATAATTAACTCTCTCTCAAATATTTATATAAAAGTTTGGTTTTTTAATTATTTAAATATATATTATTTAATGGATTAACCTCTTTATTATTTTTTATTTTATATATATATATATATATATATATATATATATATATATATATATATATATATATATATATATATATATATATATATTTTGATGAAAGGCCATTTTAATTATAAAAATAAAAGTCCTTTACAACCAAAAAAAAGTGTGGGTGGAGAAAAAATCACACCCCGAATGCCACTAACTTATCCTAATAGCGGATAAAGAAAAACAAACTGCACCACACGGGCACCACGACCATCAACAACAAACTAGAAACATTCTACATCCAGAAAGGTTTTTTAAAGAAGGGGGTATGTGGCAGACAGGGCCTTATCCATTTGAAGTGGGTGGTTCCCCCACCCATCAAAGCGCTCCTCACCCCAACCTGAAGCATGAGTAATTGGAGAAGAAGGACGAGACCAGCCAAAAATATGCTCATGGCTGCCCGAAGCCCCCCAACCATCATTAGGCACAGGCATAGATTATGGAGTGATCACAGGCATAGAATTTTGGGAGGTGTACATATCCGACTACTGCAATGGACCTCCATAGTCACGAGATCTGCTTCGAGGAGGCTGACATCGTGCATGATCAGGGCATCGACATGAACGAGATCTAGTTGGGTGAGGAGGCGAACGATCAGGGGCCTCTCTATTGACAGCACAAGGGGCGTCACCCCAATAATTTAGTAAAGCCTACAAATGGTCCAGCTCCATAGCCACCTTTTTAGCCTGGTCACAGATCTGAAACCACACATCATGAAAAACTTTGAGCTTGTCAACAAATGAAAAATCTTGAGATGGATCAACCTGCTTGAAAATAATCTTGTTTCTAGATTTCCAAATGTGAAATAGAAGGCTGACTCTGAATATTTGCCACACTTCCCTCAATGGGAGAGAAAACTGAATGGGATCACCCAGAAGGACATGATGCCAGGAAAGTTGTAGGGACATAAATGGGGCAAAGAAAGAACCCACCCAACTCCAAGCGAGACTGGCCCATCTACATGCCCAAAAAATATGCATACAAGACTCAGGTTCTTGAAAAAATGGGCATCGAGGCTCAAGCACCCCCATATAAGAAAGTCTACGACCAAGGGGTAAACCCTGATACAATAAGCTCCAGGAGAAAAAAGCTTTCTTTGGCTCCAGATAAGATGCCCAAGCTGAATGAAATCTAGTTTTCCACCTAGAGGGTGATGAGAGAAGGTCCCATTTGACATTGAGTTTGGGCACCGTGGGTGCAGTTGGCGTAAGCCAGTCATAACCCTGCCTAGCTCTGTAGTTGAGCAAGGAAGTGCTCTTATACCAGGCCCAATATTTCCACCAGGGTTTTTGGGATCTGACACCTAATTTTTGCCATAAGGAGAAAGGTGTATGGTCCAGAACAACATCATACGTAGCCTTGTCAGCGTTGGACAAGTGAAACATCCTTTTAAAATCATTCCAAGGAATCCAATCTCTATTTTCCCTAGAGTAAAAATCTGCAATGGCGGCAATGCCCCGCTTAAAAAATTTTTGGGCATGGACCCAGGGAACTTGGCCCAATGGCTTACCCTAAAGCTTGAATACAGGGGACCACCAGACATTGAGAATATTAATGGAAAGGCCTTTATGTGAATGGACCCCCTTCCAAACAATCCAAGGGTTTAATTGTTGCCAAGCCTTCCATATGCTTTTGATGACAAAGGAGCCAGGGATTTTAATGAAAACTGGGGCCAACACTAGAGAGGGCAAATCCATTCCTACCCAGGCTCGATGGTTGAGGGGAAGCCCAACCGAGATGCAATGTCTGATAAGAACTTTCCATGCTTCAGGTCCTTTGAGAGCCCGCACAATCCATTTAGCACAGAGGGCTAACCCTTGATGCTTACAGTCCAACAAACCCATACCCCCTGCTTGTCGTGGGAGACAACAAATATCCCAAGCCACTCTGTGAAAGCCCTTCCGCTCAGACCCACTAGACCATAGAAAATCTCGTAGTAATTTTTCAAGTCGTTTGTAACAAGCCTGGGAAGGGACCCAACAAGACGAGTAATAAACATGCATGGAAGCCAACACTTTCGAGCAAATTTGAAATTTTCCAACAAGAGACAACTTCTTAGCATTCCAATATTCCAACTTGCTTTCTACTTTGTTGATGACATAAGACCATAATTGGGATGGAGAGCCTTGAAAGGCAAAAGGAATGCCCAAGAATTTGAAGACTTCTCCAGGATGAATCCAACTCCACTGCACATGTTGAAGCCAGTGGGGAAGAGGTTGTAGGGATTGCCTATAACATGAGGTTTTCCTCCATTGGATATTAGACCCGGAGGCTTTGCAAAAAATATCAAGACAAGAAAGAGCTTCAGAAAGGGATTGTTCATCCTCATTCAAAGTAAGAAAGGAATCATCAACAAAATGGTCGTTAATGAGTTGACCAACATTCCCAGGAAGGGAAATACCTTGAAGCATCCCAAGAGAAGCACGATGAGCCAAAAGATAACCAAATGCTTCTACTGCTAAAATGAATAGTGAGGGGGCCAAAGGACAACCCTGCCTTACTGACCTATGCAAGCCAATAGCATCAGTTTGAAACTTGTTGAGAGAAAGCACAGCTGATGCATCCTGAAAAAGTATTTTAATAGAGGAAATAAACTGAGGACCAAAGCCAAGAGCTTCCAACATGGAAAGAATGAAAACCCACTCAATTCGATCATAAGCCTTTTCAAAGTCAAGCTTGAGGAAGAGGGCCTATTGATTGGACCTGCGAGCCCATTCCATCCCTTCCCAAACAACGAGAACGTTGTCCAAAATATACCGATTCTGGATAAAGCCAGTTTGCTCAAGCCTCACAATAGAGGGAAGCAAGGGCCTAATCCATAAAGCAAGTGCTTTGGCAATGATCTTGTAGCTGACATTAAGCAAAGTTATTGGCCTCCAATTTGTAATGATTTTTGGATCCCCGAACTTTGGGATAAACTTGATATTGCCCTTATTGATAATAGCACCTAAGGAGCCAGACTACAGGGCTTCTAAATATACTTTATGCAAGTCAGGACCAACAAACTCCCAACAAGTTTTGTAAAATTTATAAGGGAAGCCATCAAGCCCTAGGGCCTTCGCGTCTACCATTTGAAATAGGGCATCTGCAAGATCCTGCTCTGATAGGGGTCATTCACATTCATTCTACTATATTGGGGAGAGGCAAGTTGGGATAACCTCTTTGCAATATTGAAGGGCTAATTCTCGTTCAGGGGTGTACGATTGAGCAACAAAAACATGAGAATAATGTCATGTAAATTCAGCTGCTATCTCAGGAAAAGAGGTGGTGCGAACCCCATTAACCAATAAAGCTTTGAATTGAGTGGAGTGACATGGAGGTCGGAGCCTCTGGAAAAACTCTTTAGAAACGTGGTCACCCACTTTGAGCCAATGCAGTCTAGCTTTAATCTGAGCCCCTCTAGCCTCGTACACTTCAGCCACTTTGAGCTCATGCCGGAGCTGAGCGACATGGGCTTGAATGGCGGAGTCAAAAGGAGAGGCCTCAAGATGGAAGGAGGCCTATGCAAGCTCATTACGTAGAGCAGTATTAGAGCGATGATGCAACTACACCACCTTCTTCCCTAGGCTTCTGAGCAGAGTAGTGGTACAAAAAATGGCATCATTCCACCACTCAATCCATCCTGAATCTCCATTGGGTCTGGGTACAATGTTCTAGATCCTTTGGATGTGACAAATAGTAGTTTCATGTTGCAAGAAAGAAGTGTTAAGAAAAAATTGAGCATGAGTAGGCCATTGATGGGTGGAGGAAACATGAACAGAGAACATTATGGGGGAATGATCGGACGAGACCATACCAGGAATGGTTTCAACAAAAGGGACTGAAGGGAGCCGACGAGAAAAAGAAAACTCATGTTGGTCTGACAACATAGCCCTGTCCAACCTTTTTAAAACTCTTGCGGGGCCTGACTAAAAATTAGACCATGTGAACCACAAATGCTCGAGAAACTGACCCGTAGAGAAACAACCATTGGGATCGAAGACCCCTAGTTTATTTTTCATAAAATACCAAGCATGTCGCTCTCCCGAGGCCCACCTATTGGGGAGCTGGCCCATTTTATCATAAGGCTTCTCGACCATATTGAAATCACCACACATCAGCCAGACTACGATAGGTAAGGACAAAGCACACCATCTCCACAGTGCACATCTATCTTGGACCTCATTAGAGGCATAAATATTAATAATCCCGAAGGAAAGACCACCAACTTCGAGCAGAATCCAAACCACGTGGTGAGAGGGGTCAGAACCCCATGTGACAAAATTGCTCGCCCACCTATTATTAAGCAAAATGATAGCACCTCCACTGTCGTGATTGTGGTTGGTAGCATACATCTGACTACCAGGCCATAACATAGAACAAGTAGATTGTAAATTGAAACCTGCCACTTTGACTTCTTGTAAACACACAAAATCTGGATGACCATAGAGACTGGAACAGGTAGTGAGTTCATCCCGAACCATGTAACGACGAACAGGATCCATCAACCCACGCACATTCTAAGAGAGAAACAACATTAAAAAGAGTCAAGTTGCATACCCCCACTGGCCTCAGTCGCATTATCCAACAATAGGTGATAGGGGTTATTCTTGAAGGCATCCATGGTGGTGGAGGAGAGAGAAGTTTATCATTGCTTGTCTAAATGAGCAAGTCGCTCACCTCGTAGGGGGCTACGAGACCGCCATCCTAAATTCTGAGAGAAACTTCCTTCAGCCCCTACCTCATCTAGAGAACCCAAGGGTACAGTGGACCGAATCCCTTCATCGTGGTCTATAGACTCGATGGCCAGAGGAGGAGAGTGAACAGGGGTTGACTCCATAACCGACGGCTGCATGGGAGGCTTAGGCGCTAGGGCCTGAGCATATGTGGCCACTATGTGCCCCGCCTGAGTGGGCTTGCTACCTTTCCCTTTCTTGCATGAAACCTCAGTCCATTCACCATATTTTGAAGGAGGGTGTGGGGTAGTGGGAGATAATACAACACCAGCTGTCGGGGTAGACGCCTTGGCCTTGAATTTTTTAGCCATCAAGGGGCAATCCTTAATGCGGTGGGAGGCTGACTGGCAATGGTAACATGTATTAGGGAGGTTGATATACACCACCCGCTGATGAATACGGGTAGAACCAACCTGAATGTCGATATACTCCTTTAGGGTTTTAGCTAGGTCAACCTTGATACACATTCTCCTGCTAGGGCGGACCGACATGAACCGAGAGGGTTCATCACAGACAAATTCACCAAGGGTGGACACCAAGTTTTTTAGAAAGGGCCAGCATGCAGTGGGGAGGTCCGAGAGTTCTACCCAAATAGGCACGACCAGGGAAACAAAATTAGAAACCGTGAAATCTCGGCTCCACGGCTGAAAAATGAGCAGTGAACTATTAATGTAACTAGGACCCTTATTGAGGACCTTCTGGGCTTGGTCAGGACTACCAAATTGGAAATGAAAAAACCCTTAGAGATATTTTGGACATGGTCGACTTGAATCCCATACGGATGCCAATACTGCTCAATCCAGTTCCTAAGGACATGCTCAGGGGGAATCCGACCCAAAAAATACCCTATAAGAGTATTGTTTTCAAACCAAGAACATGCCTGATTGAATTCATGCAGAGGAATCACAAAATCAGGTTCAAAAATACCTCGTGGTACACCTTGGGAACAAATTTCCTGGGCCGTTTGTTCACCTCCGGAGCCATTCCTCTCGTTGCCAGCCTCAGACGAAGTCGGGGGAGGAGAAGCCGACATAATAACACCCACGGAGCAAGCGCAGCATGGAGGCCGACACAAGCTCCCCGAGAATGAACAAAAACTATCAGAAACCCTAGGACAACACGCAGACCGACATGCACATAGCCCTCAGTTTATCATATATATATAATTGTTATGCTCTTTGATTTATTCCTTATAAAATAGAAAAAAGGTTCAAAGGTTCTTAATATTACAACTTCCTAAAAATCTCTTTGATTTCTTCCTTGTAAATTAAAAAACAAATAATATTAAAGTTTATCATTGTACAATTTCCTAAAAGTCAAATCTTCAATGTTTATTATTATCTTTTAATAAATTATATAGTTTTGAAATAGGTCTCACTCATATTTTATAATATTTTATTATGATAATTGTGATATTACAATAACTTGACAATAATTCATGTATGGCTTTATAAGATTTAAAACTTTATTTCCTCCTTAAAAGTAAAAAAATTTAAGTAACCGAACTAATGCCATTTAATATATATTATATATTTAATTTTTTTTTCCAATGAGTTTGCACATGTTTTTATGAGGGGTTATGGTCCCCTCATTCTGAGCGGGGTTTAAACCTTGGACATCTCAAAGAGAATCCAAAGCCCTTACCACTACATTAAGCTTGCAACTCTTTTAAAACATATATATTAATTAGCATACTTCTTTTTAATATCTATTATTTATTATTTAATTTTAAAAAATTAGATTTTTTAAGCGAGGGTATTAAACTGGAATGAAATTCCATCCTAGAATTATGCCACTAGAAAATTATGTGGTAAACCTCTTTTACATATATATTTTTGTTTGTGCAAGAGTTTGACCATTTGAGAAAAACAAATTATTTATATTTTTATATTCTTAAATAAAACAAAACTCATGTTCACCTTTTTATTAAAACCTTTAACTTCCATCAAAACCTTCTACTCACTATTCTATATAATTCTCATAATAATTTTTTTTGTTGAGTAAGAATCTTTATAATCTCTAATCCTTATTAAAAGATAAAGTTAATGAAAACTTAATTGTCCAAAAAATTAAACCAGAACAATCCAAAAACAAACACTCAACCACTACCAACCAGTCTATCCTTTTGAGTTAGATCCACCTCAAAATTACTAAAAGTAAAACCACAAACAAATTACAATTGCATTCAATTATTTCATTATTAAAAATTAAAAACACAAGGGATAGGCTCATTGGTAGTGGTTAAGTTCTTGTTGGTAGGTTTCCTCGATTTGATTCCCTGAAGGATCGGGGTCCCTAAAGCAGACTTATGTTGTAAATCAAATAAATTAAATAAAACAAACCACTTAAGGAGGGCAAAGTCCTATAGCCACTTAGAGAGGGCGGAGTCTCTTGCGAAATACGCAAATGGATAAATGATTCGATGATAAATAAATCAAATAACTTTATTCCTATATATAAATGAATTGATGAAAAATAATTATTCTTGGACATATAGCCTACTATGCTATATTGGTATTGTAACATGGCTCCTCCCTCAGAAAGCTTTGTCCTCAAAGCTGGAAAGGACTGGAAAATACTCTCTGGTTCCCATGTAGCATCTTCTTCTGGAAGGTCCTGCCACTTAATCAGAAATTCTTGAATTTGGCATGATCGAAGATGACGTACTCTGGCTCGCAATATTGCTTCAGGCTGAAGAGTTATTCGCCCTTCTTCATCTAGTAATGGAAGCTCTGTCTGGGATTGCACCTTCTGGCCAATCACTTGTTTGAGACAAGATACATGAAAAATTGGATGTATACGAGAAGAGGGTGGAAGCTCCAATTGATATGCGACTTCACCAATGCGACGAACTACTTTGTAGGGCCCATAAAATCGAGGAGCCAACTTTTGATTAGACTTGATCTTCAAGGACAACTGCTTATAAGGTTGCAGGTGCAAAAAGACCATATCTCCTACTTTGAATTGTCGTTTCGAACGATGTAAGTCTTGTTGTTGCTTCATACGATTTTGTGCCTGGGTCAAATTATCTTTAAGAAGTTTAAGCATTGTCTGACGTTGTTGTAACAAGTCATCTACCTGAGCTACTTTGGAAGATCCTGGAACATAGTCTGTGATTGCTGGAGGCTTTTGACCATACAAAGCTTCGAATGGAGACATCTTGAGGGAAAAATGGTAAGAAGTATTATACCACCATTCTGCTAATGAAAGCCATTGAATCCAGTGATATTGCTTATCTTGAGCAAAGCAACGAAGGTAAGTACCCAAACATTTGTTAACTATTTTTGTTTGACCATCATACTGGGGGTGATATGAGGAAGACATATTCAACTTGGTACCACTAAGACGAAACAATTCCTTCCAAAAGTTGCTAGTGAAAATAGGATCACGGTCACTCACAATAGTTTTGGGCATACCATGTAACTTGAAAATGAAGTCAAGAAATACCTTGGCCACTTTACTTGCTGAGTAGGGATGTTGTAGGGCACAAAAATGAGCGTATTTGGAAAGACGATCCACGACCACAAAAATCATTGTTTTACCCTCTGATTTGGGAAGACCCTCAATGAAATCCATGGATATGTGCTCCCATTGGTGGTCCAGAATTGGTAAGGGTTGCAGTAGTCCTGGAGATTTAACTGTTTCACCTTTATTACGTTGGCATACCTCACATTCAGCCACAAATGTCTTGACATCAGATTTTAAGCCTTTCCAAGAAAATGATTGTTTCACTCGCTGGTATGTTTTCAAGAATCCAGAGTGTCCTGCTAGAGGGGATGCATGCAATTCTTGGAGAACCATAGATTTAATAGTGGAACCCTACGGAAGGTAGATGCGATCTTTCTTGTGAAGCACACCATCTAAATATGAGAAGTAAGGATGCAGTGATGATCCTGTTTTCATATCTTGAATAATTTGAGTAGTTTCAAAATCAGCCAACCATTCTTCTTGAAGTTGAGACAACCATTGGGGACAAGGACCCGAAATGGCATTGATGGTCACCTCATCCTCATATTTTTGAGACAAGGCATCAACTACCACATTTTCTTTGCCTTTCTTATACTCAATGATGAAATCATACCCCAATAGTTTGGTCATCCACTTATTTTGTTCAGGGCATGAGAGACGTTGTTCTAAGAAATGCTTAAGGCTACTATGGTCAGTCTTAATGATGAAATGATTGCTTAGTAAATAATGCCTCCATTTCTCAATGGTGTGTAAAATAGCTAGCATTTCCTTCTCATAAGTAGATCATCCCAAATTCTTGCCTGAAAGTTGCTTGCTTTCAAAAGCCAATGGGTGACCTTCTTGCATTAAAACAACGCCAATACCTGTACCAGAAGCATCACACTCGATGATGAAAGGCTTGTTAAAATTAGGAGTAGCCAACACTGGAGTGGAACACATAGCTTCTTTGAGTGATTGGAATGCCTGAGAAGCCGCTTCGTTCCAAATAAAAGCATCCTTTTTGGTAAGTGTCATGAGAGGTGCTGCAATCTTGCCATAGTTGCGGATAAATTTTTGGTAATATCCTGTAAGACCTAGAAATCCCCAAAGTTTTTTGAGGGATTTTGGTAAGGGCCAATATTGAATAGCTTTGATTTTATGGGGATCTACTTTGACTCCTTCATGAGATACGATATGACCCAAGTATTCGACTTCTTGGACCCCAAAGGCACATTTGGATCTTTTAACAAAGAGTTTTTCCTTTTGCAATAGATTAAGGACTTTGTCAACATGAACTAGGTGATCCTTCCAATATTTGCTGTAAATTAGGATATCATCAAAGAAAACTAGGACAAACTTACGAAGATATGGCCTAAAGACATGGTTCATGAGGCTTTGAAAGGTTGATGGAGCATTAGTAAGACCGAAAGGCATGACTAGGAATTCATAATGACCTTCATGAGTTTGAAAAGTAGTTTTAGGTATATCCTCTTCCCTAACCCGAATTTGGTGAAAACCCGAGCGAAGGTCAAGTTTAGTGAAATAACTAGCACCATGTAATTCATCTAATAAGTCATCAATGATAGGGATAGGAAACTTATCTTTGATGGTGATCTTGTTGAGAGGATGAAAATCGGGACACATGCGCCATGAGGTATCCTTACGACGTACCATCACTACTGGAGATGAATAAGGACTGATGCTAGGATGAATGATTCCATGTTCCAACATTTCTTGGACCAGCTTCTCTATTTCTAACTTTTGAGGTTGTGGATAGCGATAAGGACGAACATTAGGAGGAAGACTTCTAGGAACGAGATGTATGGCATGGTCATGTGATCATTTAGGAGGTAGACCCCTTGGTTCGCTGAAGACTTCTTCATAATTATCCACAATATCTTGAAGATCCTTTGAGAGAGTTGCAGAAGTATCCAAGGATTGAGCTTCCATGGAATTTATTTGAGCTATAAAACCATAACCACCCTTCTTTAGTAACTTCTCCATGCAATGTGAACTCACAACCTTGGAAGGTGGAGATTGAATTCCTTGAAGACAAATGATTTTCCCATTCTCTGTCCACTTGATGTATAATTTTTGAAGATTAAGAGTAACATCGCCAAGTTGAGATAGCCATTCTGCACCCAAAATGACATCGAAGCTCCCTAGGTTCATAACAAAGAGAGTTCCCCACCAATTATAATTCCCCATTTGTATAGAAACTAGAGATGTTCGACCAACACATTGAGCATTACCTCCATTTGCAATTAGTACTTGAAACTTATCTTGATTAGAAGTATTCATATACAAGTTCAAGGATTTGGTAGTTTTGAAATCAATAAAGTTATGTGTACTACCTGAATCGATCAACACATTAACACGTTTGTGCTTAATAAATCCTTGTACCTTAATTGTATGATGAGCTTGTAAACCCATAAGTGCATGCACCGAGAGAGCAATAGTATCTTCTTCTTGTGTTACTTCATTTATGTCTGTTGGTTGTTGTTCTAGATCTGTGAGTGGCTCTGATTGAGGTATATCTTCTTCATCATTAGTGTCATATTCCACTTGAAAGGTTTGACGTACTGCACAGGCTTGATCTCTTGGATGATAAGAACGACATTTAAAGCAAAAAAATCCTGAGGAACGTTCATTATTGTGAAAAGGACGATGGAAGTTAGAATCACGTCTATAGGGTGCAACATCTTGGAGCTTATTTTTGGCTGCTTGAGCTATACGTGTGGCATCATCAAGAGTACATGGATCATGCATGTCGACTTCCTTTCGAATTTTATCCTTGAGACCATGATGAAAAGTGGATACCACTACTACTGGATTCAATTCATATGTATAGGTGAGAAGACTTGTGAACTCAGCGACATAGTCTTCTACTGAACCTGTTTGCTTGAGTTCCATGAGGTGAACCACGTATGATGAGGAAGAGCCTTTATCAAATATTTTAAGGAATAGTTCCCTAAATTCAGGCCACATAAGGGAGTGATTATGTTGATGGAGCTGCCATAACAACCATTGATAGGCCTGGGTACCCAGTTTACAAGATGCAAATGTGACACGACCTATTTTTGGAATATGGTATAGACGAAAAATACCATCCATTTTGGCTAACCATCCTCTAGGATCATATCCTTCAAAAGTGGGCATGTCAGTGCGAGGAACTTGAACATCATGAGGCCATTCCAAGAATTTGGAGGTATCACCTACTGAAGGATCAAAATCGGAAGCAGGTTTTGGAGGTTCTGATGTTTGACGAATATTTAAAGGTTGTGGGTTGACGATATCTTGAGATGCTTGATTATCGAGAGGGATAAGTTTAGACATTGAGTCTCGAAGATCTTGTAGTATGGAAAAGATATTAGCAATATCTTTTTGTTGTTGCGAGAGACAATGATGCACACCGACATCCACACTATTGGGAATTCTAGAGATGAGGTCTTGGGTAGACGAAGGGTTATTGTGGTCTGGTGTAGGAGGAGTGGAATTGTTAGGATTTGGAGATGAAGAACTAGAGTTATTAGGTGAAGCCATGGACTAGTGGTGTGGGTTAAAACTATTAATTCTAAAAGGGGAATTATGTTGCATACCTTGATTTCGAGGCTTGTCATTTCTTTGTATTTAGGGACACCTCGTTTGGTCTATCTGTGATCTGTAATCTTTCGTTTGCTCCTCTATTCCACTTGTTTGGAGTGGTTGGATCACTCATGCACTTTGTTATACCTAGAACCTAAATTTTCAATTTGAAGTATCTTAAAATTTATTAAAACTTGTTTTCTTTCATGAAATTGGTGAAAATCTACTGTAAGTGGTGCTAAAAAAAAGAATAGAAATTCACAATTTGAATTTTGGTGGGAAAAATATTGGAAGCAGTAAAATTTTTGTTTGTCAACTATAAAATTTCAAACTTCAAGCTTCAGTACAATGGTCACAACTATGGTCATCGAATTCAAATTTTAAATTGCGTTCAACGGTCACAATAGTCACCAAATTCTAATTTCAAACTGCATTCAATGGTCATAGCGGTCATCAAATTCTAATTTCAAACTATGTTCAATGGTCATAGCAGAGGTCAATTTTTGAATTTCAATGTTAGTAAGGACGTGGGTATATGATAACTACGCGTGGGACTATTTAGGGACAATAATACATGGAAGTCATGGGACTACTGGCGACAGTGACGCATGGTGACTGGTGACACATGGTGGAACACAAACACTAATAGGACACTTGGTGATGTGGAAGGGATAAATGCAAACATGTGAAAGGAGGATGAAGCACCGATTGGTGTCCACACATATATATGTGCCTTCGCACTAATAATCCACTAATATTTTTAAGCACAGATCATGTGGGATTTTAATCACTTAAAAGTTTATAGAACAAACTAGAATTGTGCACAGAATTCGATGAATAATTTTTTTTTTTTAAACCTTATGAATCATGCGTACCTTTTCCATGTGGTGTTGTGATACTGGTGGAGAAATTAGAGTTATTGGAGAGCATTTGTATCTTACTGTGATACCTTTGAAATGTTAAATCAACTACGAATTTTGTGAGATAACTATGTTTGGTGAGCATGTGTTTTATCCATATGTATTGCCACTTTATGGTAACTAGACCACTTGTGATTTGTGTTGAGGAAATATAATAGTCTGCATTGAGGTGGAGCAATAATTATGCAAAATGACTAGTTCAAAATTTAGCTGTAACTTTGCTCGAAGACAAAGATATAATCGAACCAATTCTTCTAAAAAATAAAACCTCCATTTGGAAATGAGTCTTACTTGGGCTATGGTCCTCTTATTTGAATTGTAGCAAAGAAGTTCTATTGTGATCTATTGTGAACTTGTTTAAATATTTTTTAACTTTCATGCAGATGCTTCAATTATATTTTAAACCTTAAAATTGTGATTAAACCTATGTCGAACGTAAACATTTTTCTTGTAAAATGCTATATTGTTCTCAAAAAAATTTAGGGTTCACCACCATTGCTCGATCGGAAAGTATCCTACGAATGAAAATGGTTTCCTAGATCTGTATATGAATGGTGAATTGTTTTACCTGCAATTTTCTCCTAAAAAAAAAAAATTCTACCAAAATTTGTGATTTTCCATATTGTTGGCTATGATACCACTTGAAGCATACTTCTACTATAAATCAATAAATTAAATAATACAAGCCACTTAAGGAGGGTAAAGTCCTATAAGACACTTAGAGAGGGTAGAGTCTCTTGCAGAATACACAAATGAATTTTTGAATTAATGATAAATAAATAAAAAACTTTATACCTATAAATAATGAATTTATGAATAATAATTAATCTTGGACAACTAGCCGACTAGCTATATTGGTATTGTAACAGTATCATTTCCTTCACCTTTATCCAACAAGCTAATCATAAAGATTCTTACACAAAAAAATAAAAAAGACAATGTAAAAGGATCTTTGATTCAAGTCAAAGGAATCAAAGATTGCTTTAAATATTAAAGTGAATAGAATATGGTTGGATTCAAAGGACTTCTCACATGAACTACAAGATAAAAGGTTGGAGACAAAGGATTTATTCCACCTAAACAAGAAGTCAAAATGTTTATTGAAAATGAATATTTTTTGTTAGAGATATTTTAATAGCTAAAACATAATGTTATAGAGTAGGGGTCATAGGGTAGTGATATTTAGTTGTGCAACACCTTGCAAATCTTGAGAGGTTCTTAGAAAGCTAGCTCATTGATGATGCCATGGGTTACATATTGCAGTCTACAATGGCCCTACACGACACAATAAAACAATCAATGCACAATACTATCTCATCAAGGGGTTAGTAGTATAAACCATAATATACATGAGCATGTCACAAGAGAGAACACACACCAATTGGGAGCTAAGAGGATATTTATTTATATTGCACAAAATATATGCTCCAATATTATAGCTTTATTATCGATTGCATAATTCCCTTATAATATTGAGCCTAACACGGTACCATGACATGGCAAGGAAATTCTTAAGACTCAACTTATAGTTTCTCAATGGGCTTGTAGGCCTCGAGTCTCATACAATTGGTCCTCTACTACCACAACACACATCGGATCACCCATAGGCTCTAGGCCAACATGCAACCTAACATCTTGGATACTTTGTATCGCTCGTATGGCTAGGCTCTCACTCTTTGCATGGGAAAACACAAGGTAATGATACTTTTCTCACTTTGGTAGCTTAGTTCATGAGGAAACCATGAGAGTATATGATAGAATGTTACAACATAATCCTTCCCTAATTTAAATCTAGTGATGACCTTAACGTTGTGTATTCCTTAAATTCATCTTTGAGGTGATCGTTCCCTCCTAGCTCATTGAGTCTAAGGACCAAGTACTAGGTTCTTCCTTTAGGAATTCTTGGATCTTATCTTTATACTTCCATAGAGTCTCCTCTCACTCCTATCTTACCATCATCGCATTTACCTAGTTGATCAAAAAATCTCTACAAACTTGATTACTCCATATGACCATTCACACATCCAAGATGAGTTCTAGCTCTCACTTAGGCTTGTGCACCATGGCCATTGGTGGTCATTGTGGTTGGTTCCTCCACATTTGTAGTATATGGCTTAAGTTGACTCACATGAAATGTTAGGTTGAATTTCATATTGTTGGGTAGCTTTAGTCAGTAAGAGATTTTGCCCACCTTGACTTTTATCTCATAGGGTCTATCATACTTACGCATCAAAGGCCTGAGTTTTCTTTAGAGGAGTCTTGAACACTTTTTGTTCTAGCCTCAACATGACTATAACAACGCACCAACTCGACCTAAGGGATATAAAAAAAAAACTCCTAAAGAAGTCCCAATAAATTCAACATTATAAGGCATAACCACATTTTGAGTTTATTATCACTATAGATGATACTCAAGTGGATAGGAGTGGAAAAAATATTGTACTTTTAGGTCTTACTTTTCTAAACCTCATTGTATAGAAAGGATGTCATCAGTAGTCCCCCTACCTTTCCTATACCATCACTGATATAGGACAACTTGACCGTGATGTAAGGATTATCCTTTAAGGCCTATAACACTTAAAGGGGAATGCCATTTCTCTAACCCCTACATAAGTCCATCTATATAGGATTACTTTGGCATAATGCCTTAGTGCTTGGTTACCACACCTTCGTAGGATAACTAAGGCCATTACCCCTCACTTGGTAATGAGCATGGTCACTCGATCCTCGTCGTTTAAGGCATCATCACTATATTTTCTTGTGAATTATTCCTAGACCTCACTGCTAGGAATTATATCCAAGCCTCACTGCTTAAGACTTTACAATAGCCTAATCACTTTGGTTACACCCAAGCCTCATTGTTCAAGGTGTAACATTCACAATTACCTGGGTATTACCTCATCACAACTCCTTCCAAATTTGGGGTTCATATTGACACTAAGGTTTTCTAATATGGTTCTAGTATCATGCTCTCAAAAAGAAAAACCCTTCCAATCCATAAAATATAACAATAAAAAATAAACATCTCTCTCAAAAGGAAATAAGTACTTATATTAAAGCATTATATCACATTATTAAAGTCTAGAAATTAGAGTATACAGATTTTATAACTCTAACTCTAACAATCCTTTTTATATCGTTAACGAAAGAATAAGATATAATCTAAGAGAATTTTAAATCATAAATTAGATTCAAAAATATTCTTTTTATTTGTAGAAAATAAAAATATTTCATACACTTTAAGAATATAATAACATTTATTCTTTCATACTTAAATCAAATCTCAAATATAAATAGAATGGTATTTATAGTATTTTTTTTTTCATAATTATAAAACTTATAAAAAATCATTATCCAAAAGAATATTACATTGCAATATTTTCATTACAAGTATAGATAGTCATCTTTCCCTCATCCTTTTTACCTTATTGATCCTTCTCTTCCAACAAATAATGGGAGCTAAGTTAGGGATCAAGATAGCCTTTGAAATGCATTTACAAAACTCACATGCATTATGCAAGCATCATATCACCATGCAAAAACTTACAAAATACAAAAAATGTAATTTCATTGAGAGAATCTCATACTTCTCTCATATATGGACTCATTAGTTATCCTAGCCTCGTCCATGTGTATATCCAAATATAATTCTTAGTTCATAATTTTCTCCCAATATAAATCCATGGACACAACTCCGTTACAATATTTTATTCTATAACTATGGTAAAATTACTCTCTCTTTTTTAATCGAAACAAAAATTAATTTTCTCATTAAAAATAAAATAAGATACATTCAATACCATATCCTTTTAAAACATCCGTATAAATCTTTATACTTTCACTAATAACCGGATACTTTTTTTTTTAAACAATTAAAATAATAACTTATTGTTTATTTATAATTCCAATACCCAAATACATTTATACTATACCCCAAATCATTTTAATATTATGGAACAACTATTATTTAATGGGATAACAATTAAGTCAATAAATAAATGATTAATTAATCAAAATTATGCTTTTAAGAAAAACCTAAGTCTTTGAATCTAATATTCATTAATTAAACTTTATTAATCAACGAAATAGTTGTGAGTTGCAAGCTTATTGCGGGGGTGGGGGGGTGGGCCCTTTTTTGGGGGGGCCGGGCAAACCCCACTTAATATGAGGGGACCAGGACCCCTCATAAAAACATGTGTAAACTCATTGAAAAAAATCAATGTTTAAACATAAAGCAGTGGTAAGGACTTTGGCCTCTATTTGAGAGGTTCAAGGTTCAAACCCCACTCAGAGTGAAGGAACGAGGACCCCTCATAAAAACCTATGTAAACTCATTGAAAAGTTATCAAGTGGCATTAGCTCAATCGATTAGATTCCTCGACATTTCAAGGAGACCTAGGTTCAAATCTTGCCAAATGATATATGGATAATATCCAAGCTTTGTTGTAATACTATTGTGTGATGATGATGTAATATAGGTGGGGCCCGTTTCAATCCCATATGACCCATTTAAAAAAAAAAAAACGAATAGTTGTATATATATATATATATAGCAAAATTGTATTATATAATTCAAGTTGTGGGCTCATAATATAACTTAAGGTTCGATATCTTAGTGACATACCAAATAAAATGAACGAATTAAAGTAAATTAATCCCTAAGTTTCCTATTTTCACAACAAATGAATCAACCAGGTAATTGACCCCTCCCATGATCCTATATCTAAAATTATAAGCCACCTCTCTAACTCCATAACTCCAGAAGACTTGAAGGTAACATTAAGACTAAATAACTACTCGATCAGGGTACTTGCAAAACATAGTTTAAACCTCTCCAGTAAACAGGTAGGTCATGGATGTAAAGCCTTAATCAGATTTTAAAATAAACAATGGGTTTGGCTTCGGATCAAAAACATCATTTATAAGCTTTAACAACAAAACTATAGATTGAGAAAATCTATTTCACTAGAAGGATTTATTCAAATATTTGATGCATGTTTTCTAAAAACACTAGCATTACTTTGCTAAACCATGCTGGCCTACGTGCTACTGTGGTAATGCTAAGTGAAGAAGCAATGCACAAAGGTAATAGACATTATTATATATGGACTAAGGTTCTCATATTCCTTTCCTAAGTAATATAGAATGAAAAACCAATAGTACAATGATGTAGGTAATGTCCTCCTTTCATAAAAGGTAACACTTACATAAATAAAAATATAAGAAGCAAGAGTATACTAGCAAATGCTTAACAGGAAATAGACATGAATACCTTCAAATATTCTTTAGTGGGAAACTAACCTCAAATTCCCTAAGATATTCATTTAGTTATAAAAAAATACCTTTTAAAACAAATATTCCAAGAGAACTCTTATGTTGCTCTTCAACTTTCTTTGTTTTACTTCCAATGCGATGTTCTCTTCTTTTTCCATTTTTTTTCTTTTTCTCTTTCTTTCCTAACCTTCCTCTTTATTTTCCTTGTCCGTTACAATAGAAAGGTAACGGTTTTTCATCTCAAGATTCATGTTTTATGAATTACCAAAATTTTCCATTATTTAAATAATAATAATAATTTGTTTTTTGCTTTTTTTTAAATATATGCACTTATTCATAATTAATAAATGGACCCCTTGCATATTTTTTTTTTTCCAACACTCTCAAGTCTAGCATAAAAATTAAATCACTTGATCATTAATTCTATTGATCCGATTACTTTACTAACATTAGAAAAACATATTTATAAAATTAATTATACACCCAATTAATTTAATTGTTGCTAGTAGCAATAATAATATATTATTATTAATACATCATTTGACAATTTCTAAATCAAACAACTTCCATAACACACGCATATGCCAGAATGCATACTACCACACAAAAATTCCAACAATGGTATACACAAACCATGTTATTTCCTTAAGCATGGGGTTTTAAGATAACTACTATGTTATCACCCACCTACTAACGATAACTCTTTTGCTTATTAGCAACCTCTTTGTCTGATGGTGTGTTAAAAAAATATACGCATATATGCAAATGCATCTATATGAGGGTATTATTTTACCCTTAAGTTGTCAATGAGAATGTCATCCATAATTTCCATTTTTCTCTTAATTATGGTGGTTGTCCCATACCAATCTACCTATGAGAGTACCTAGTCCTGCAACCATAAATTTCATCAACAATACCATATTCCAAAAGTAGTATAATCAAAGCATAAAGTGCTATTAACCACACATCTTGATAACATAAAACAAGATTAAGCATTTGATATCTATAAATCAATACATAATCAAATATCAAGAATAAGTCTTGCCAAGGAGAGTCATTACAACGACCTTCTCTGTAACCTAGAAGTTCATCGATTGTCTTGACCCATCTGCATACCTATTGGTCAAATATCTACCTAATTAACAAAACTACGTTTGTGTGCCCTAGACATGGCCAACATTGAAAGGTCGGAGGAAAGGAATGTCCTTCATGCCAATCTCCAGAGAGGGCTAGCTCCCTTACTAAATCCTACACAGGTTTAAGACTAGAGTTGCAGGAAAGAAATTGGAAATGACAGAAAGAAATGGGAAATATGGCCACAGGCCGAAGTGTAGGATTTGGGGCAGACTAGCAACAGGAAATTCACCCAAGCATGGAAATAACATGTAATAAAAGAAAAGTAGTAGAATTTACTTATAACCTTGCATAAACAACCTCCAAGATTGCATTCCAGAACTCACTCCCTCACCAACAATGTTCAAATTTAGATGCAGAATTTAAACTAAATAGTAGATAATGAATATGAGCGTAAGATAGAAATGCATAAAAATAGAAGGAAAACACACACAAGATCACTTGCAAATTTAGAAGCCCTGTATCTTCTATTGATGCAAAAAACTTGAATAGTTTTCTCGCAGAATGTCTAACCTCCCTTTTACAATGAGAATTGAGTAGTATTTATAGAGGATTTCGCCTCTTTCATTAAATGCATATGGAGACAGGATGTTTACAGATCAGGAACCAAAATGAGAAAATTCTTCCTTGAAAATATTAAAAATCTATCCCCTCAAAACAGCGATCTAACTTCTTAAGAAAACTCCTCCAAAAAATTTGCATCTCTGGGCATAAGTGCACGAAAAATTGTAGGGCTTGGGCGTTGATTGGATGCATTCGCCACCTCAAAAATATGCTTCTGCTTTGGAAATCATGAAAATAGCCTAGCACTTTTAATATTTTTGCTCCCCCTTTGCTCAAGATCCACAATTTAGACTACACCTTGCCTCCATTATTTAATGCCTTCCATTCGCTTGCCTTGGGCGCTCTTTGAAAACCTGCAACATCATCAACAATATACTTCACCCGAACTGAACAACGAGTGAATACACATTTTCTCTTCCTTATTGCATTACATGGTGGATAAGGCATCTCTAATGATTTAACAACTCACATGTCTTCAACAATAATCATTCTCCTCCTTGTCAGGCGAAAGCGCTATTGAAAACTGCACCTTTCTCTTTTAAATCCATGTTCACCCCCAAAAGAGGCGAAAGGAGTTGTCGCCCTTCTTTTGGGGTGAACGCAACTTTGAATTTTCAACATCGCTTTATCCTTCATTACTTTCTCCCGACTTCAAACTCTATAGCACATTCACCCGACTTTGACATTTTAGGGGACGTTCACCCCTGGGAGAGGCGAATGGAGCGTTTACCCCTCAACCAGGGCGAACCTGATTTTGACTTTTCAACATCGTGCCTTCAATGACATTCACCCCAAAGTGGGGAGAATGGAGCTTTCACCCCATCTTCGGGGTGAATGCGAACACATCTTCCTTTTAAGCCAAAACTTTTATAAATTTGTTTTAACCCAAGTCTTTTAGCCGAAATTGTTTTTACTACGATAGATGGGCGCACCTCTTAATTTTCCAAGGATTTTCGCCCCAAAGTGGGGCGAACGAAGCCTTCACCCTATCTTTGGGGTGAACGCGACTTTCCCAAACTTTGTTTTGGACGACATCAATACTTAGGTAATTTTTCATCATTTTTTGTTTTCCTTTTTCTTTAGGGCTGTGCGGGGCTTTTCGCTTCTGGGGGTGAACATGCTTTCATTTTTTGGTGATTTTATAGATGATTCGAACCAAAGCTTCCAATCCATTTTCCAGCCATTTTTCCTTAAACACCCATTATTTTCAAGCCAAAAATATGCATGAAAACAAAGAAGGAAAAATAAAACATAACTGCAATATATCAAATCGGTCAAAATATTATATTGTTAGATTAATATACTTTACCGCATTACAATCAAAATTTTATCAAAATTCAATGTGGCATATTGCCAATATTTTTGGCGGCTCATGGGGTATCCAGCTCGCATGGATGCAAGCGATCCCAGGCCTTTATCCATTGGGTATTATTGGGTCTTAGCTACTTTTGTTGGCACTTTTGATGTGGATGCCTTTCTGCGTGCCTCCTCTTCTACTTTCTTAGTGGCCTCGGCTTTGGCTGCAACTTTGAGTACCTTGGTCCACTTCGTTGCTTCTGTTGCCTTGTTTGTTGCTACACACTCTATTTTTGCTCTTTCATCCTGTTCTTTGAGGCTTTCAGAAGTTACCTCATAAACTATGACCACCTCCTCCCAAGCATGAGTGGTGAATAAGCAAGGAGTACTCAACGACTCATAAACAAAGTGGATATTTTGGACGTCTTCCAGACTGAGGTGCTTCGCTCACTGAGCTAGCTCAAACAATGAAAGCTCCATGTGGGTATACTTTTGCATGAGCATCAACACTTGTGCTTCTATGATGGGCTCCTCCCATGCATCGATATTTGAGGTATCCTCCATGAACTTCTTCCAAGCCATTTCAAATTTTTATTTTTGTAGAGGTTCACCCCACTCATCTGTGAAATCAAGGAAGCCCATATCGGCAAGAGAGTCAAAATGAGTCATGGAAACTGTATGCTCTCGCTCGATGGTATTAATAATCTTTCGGCCTTCCCTCACCAGGTCCATTCTCTAAAAATAACTCTATAAGGTGACCTTTTCGGTTGACCAAGTGTGATCCATTTCACTCAGGGGGTGAATATGTATGCTGGAATTAGCCAAAGCTTGAATTTTTATAGCCATCTCCATGTATGGCTCTAGCATCTCCTCAGTAGTATCGATCAATTGCTACCCCATTTGAATCTATATTTGGGCCATCCATAAATAATGCAACACTTGAACTACTTGTGTGTCCATCTTCTCACAGTTTTGGGCTGAGTGAAGGTGCGCCTCCTTGATACTTTTTAGAGAAAAACCTGTAGCCTATGCGGCCTTCTCCACTAGTTGATTTTTTATGGCCTCTAGCTGTGTTTGGAGTGCATGCATTTCTATCCTTGCTGCATCCCTTTCCTTCAAGTGCACTCCTACTTGTCGGTGCAAGTGTTCATTCTTTGTGGTTGTCTTCTCCTCTTGCGCTCTGCTCTTGGCCAAGGTATTTTTGAGTTCGATAATTTTATTCTCCTGATAAAAATATTTTTGCTTGTAATACTCACCGTGCAAGTATATCAAACTCATATCAACTTGTATATTGCCCATATTCTTCATAGGATCAATCCTGGTGAGGTCCTCTATTATGGTCTCACAAACATAATCACTCAACAACATTTCTCCTTGTGGCTTCTGAACCAAGGGAGTGATTTTAGTTGTGTGAGCTTCCATGGTGACTGGATCAAAGGCAACCTTCTTGAGTAGTCGAGTTGGAGCCATAGCTTCTTTTTACCTTTTGATTTTCAACCACTATGATGAACTCAGGTGCACCCGATTGATTTTCTCCACATTGGGCTATTTCGGTGCCACCTGGACTTTAGGTAATGCTTGCAGCTCCAAAAATGGTGTGAATGGTATCAAAAATTTTGAGCGATCAGGCTCAAAGGAAGCAAATGAGACGGCTAGAAGGGGAGGGACCAAAATTATGGAATGGATGGAGGAACTAGGTTTAGTTGCAGTTACGCTCACTTTGGGAGGAGCTTGCGTACTTACAACCTCGATGAAAGTGGTGGCGGCAATGGAAGGGGAAGGGCATAAAAATGGGTTTGGCCCTGATGCATATGAACTAAAAGAAAGGGGGGCCAAAGAAAGGGGAAGAGAAGAAGGAGCAGTAGTGACTTCGGGAAGGGAAGAAGAGGGAAGCAAAATGGATATGGAGGGCATTCCAAAAGGTGGAGAGATAGACATAGAAATAGAGGGAACTAGGCTAACAACCACTACATGCTCCGAAGAAAGAGAAGTGGGAAGAGAAGACGTACCTTTGGGTGTGGACATTGTGTGCTATAGGGATGGGAGTGGCTATGGAATAATATCTTCCTATTGCTCCTATTGCTCTTCCGCTCTCTCCTCAATATTTACATTCTCCTCGATGTCCAAGACCTCCACCTAAGGACTCTTTGACTGTTGGTCCTCCTATTGCTCATGAATCATCGGAAATAATTGTGCAACCATCATCGAAGCCTCTGTCACTAGTGGAGAAGAAATAATAGTCATCGAAACAACTGGAACTATGGGAACTACAGCCACTAAAACTTCAGTAGTAGAGGAGGAAATGGTGCCAGTCCTTGGTCTCTTTACAACTTTAGGAAATGGAGGTGTACCTCAGACAGTTTGCTTCTCCAGCAAAGGCGCCTCTTCAACTTTCTGCTTCATTCACTATGATCTTCACCTAAACACATATTGTTGTTCTTCCTCCTTCGAAATCTCTTATTCAACTGATAGGCATTCTCCTTCTGCCTCGCTTTCACCATTGTCAAAATGTTGGAAACTTTGGGGCAAGATCTTTGTGAAAGCGATGGGTTGATAGGAGTCAACAAACTCATCATAGGTGTCTGAAAATACCTCATCCATCTTCAACCCATAAGGAGACGTGGTCTTTCCTTGGTGGACCCGCATTATCCACCAGTTTATAATTTTCTCCTCAGACCATAGGGGCTGACTTTATTTTACCTGACTAAACAACCTAGGGTAGAGGAATCTGATTTTTATACTTCATTGAATTATATTCAGCCTCTTGTTCATAGCAGTCATGCCAAGGTGGGAGCATCGTCATATCCTCAATGTGCCACTCCATGTCGGGTCCATAAAAATTATTTCACCTCTTCTCAATGTCAGGCCGAGGACAATAGTGAAATGACTTGGCTTTTATTATCTCTATAAATTTTCCCAATGGGTCATACCTCCAATGTTGCGGTAGTTCTATCAGCCCCAGGTCCTGCAACATTACTGTGAGCAACCGATTTTGCCCTACCTAGCTCACCTCTATACTATCGAACTTGAATGGCATATTACAAGTAGTATTTTTACCGCACCCTACTCCATATACATCATTCACATAGTCTGATTGGCACACCACCTCCATAGCAAAAACATGTTCGATGGTGAAATAGGGCAGCAAGAATGGCTTTCCTGTGAAGCCAAAAATTCTTATGACCATACCCTGAGTAAGCAAAAATATGTCTCCCTTTTCTCCTATAACTACTACTTCTCTCAACTCTCATGGCACTCTTTCACACGTACCACAAAGCAATTCAATTGCAGATCCCAAAAACAAATGATTGAAACTATAATACGACTCCCTACTCGATAGAGTGAAAGTCCACATGTAGACTGGCAAAAGCTCATCTCTCTCATCCATTTGCCTCACTACAATGAAAGAGAAATGTTGGTGTAGATGAAAGAAGAAATACCATACCAGAAAGGAAGTGTGCATAAATGATGTCTCTTCTCCAGTCTACAACCTTTCTAGCTGAAAATGTAGTTTTCTAGATATAAAATCAGCCCAATCAAAGAAAATCGGATTGGTGCCCTTCTTCATGGCTGATGAAGAGTAAAATTCCACCTGGAAAATGCATTGCGCTATGGCCGCCTGCCACTTATGAATGGTGGAATCCGTCGGTAAACCAACAACCCATGCTAACATGGAATAGATATTCAGGCTCTTAAATTTCATGAGTGGCTTCGGCAGGTTCGGCAGTTGCCCCATCTACGGCTCTTTAATCAACTGTGTCTCCATAAATCGATGCATCATTATGGTGGAGACATATCTATCCTCCTGCTCTTTAATATGTAGCTTTTTATTAATCGCATATGAAGGAGCTTTCCAACCACAAGAAAATGCTTCCCGAACTTCTTCAGTGGTAATAGTAAAAAGTGCTTCATTATTTGCTTTCTGCACTATCCTGGTAAGTGGATTGTAAAACTTGGCAATCATCCTCACCAACTCAGGACAAGGGTGTACGGGCGTGCATAGATACCAAGACAACTACGCATGATATGCCACTATCAATGGACTTTCTGATGTCAACCCCTGGCTAACTACAAATTCCACATCCTACCATAACTTCTCCACGCCTTTGTGGGTAATTACATAGTCACCGATTTCTGCCATTGTGTCAGCGTATGGGTCCAAATCAACATTCTCGTTCCTTCGGGCCTTCTTGGATTTTGACCCTCCTCTCTTCCTAGACTTCTTAGGCTCTACAGCCTCTGTTGTCTCTTTGCTTCATTTCCCCATTATTTCTTTCTGATGAGTGCTCTAAATTTTCTCTGAAAACTTCTGCAACAACAACTCAAAAACCAGTGATAATAAAAATTTAAAAAATAAACTATGGAGCTTTTACCTAGTCCTTTATATAGAGTGCCCTTCTAACTACCTCAATAAATGTCGAATTTCCCTTGGGTACTTTCGAAAGAACGTGTGCATTGATTCGCTCATCCAACACTATTTCCAATGTTTTAACGGTATCATATTTTATTCACTGCAAGATCATCCTTGGAAAGTGTGCCCTCCTTCACCACATAATTTTATTGTAAAATGTGCCCTAGCTATCAAAGCTTACTTGGAAAAAACAAATCGGCCACCCGAAAACCAATGATGTGTATTCTTGCTCCTTGGGAACATAAAATCTTCCTCCTACGCAAATCTGGGTGCACGTTTGAATTAAAAGCCTCAGGAAGGCGTCTTAACTTGCATGCACAATTCTCGAGATATACCACACATCGAGGGGTGAAATCGCTCTAACGGAGCGCTTACGAAACTGAGGTTCTTGGAAAACAATGAGGGTGAAAGCAATTTCTGAGGCATGTTGGTTTTATTTTTTTTTTTAACTCCTGAAAATACCTTCAATATGATTTTTTGACGAATGTGTGCCTCTTTAAAAGGACTTTGGTCTTTTCACTTTTGCCCAATTTAGAAAAGCATGATTTTCTAAAATAGGGCTTTTCTCTGTTTTTAGATTTTTCTTTCTTTTAAGGGCACCTCACATTAATATTTGAAATCTTTTTCCAGAAAAACTAAGGCGCATGTGCTTTTTACATATTAAATCCTCATCGCTCCACACCAAGCGAAAATGCCTTTAATCACCTTGTAATTACCTTTAAATTAGTGATGCACATTTTTAATCAACGTGTTCGCCCCAACTTTGGGCGAACGAACGTGTCACCCCAACTTTGGGGTGAACACGACTTTGACTAATTTTATAGCGCATTGACCTGGTGCTTCCATTTTTCTTTGCTCATTCACTCTCAAAGGGGGCGACTAAGGCCTTGCACCCCTTCCTTGGGTGAAAGCGCCTAAAAGCACCTTTTCATTTAATCATGATCGTATGCTTCGGGAGTGGGTGAAAGTACTTTGCTTTTTATCATGTATAACATGTTTTTCAAAGGTGCATTCTTCGCTAGGAGTTTTGTAATGCCATCTCTTTTAGCCAAAGTCTTTCAACACAATAATGAATTTGGAGTGAAACTGATTTTAAAAAGAACACTTCTCTTTTCTTTTTCTCTTTTTTATTTATATATGTTACCATATAAAGTAAATAAAATACTAAAAAGAAAATTTGTACATATTTACAAGATGGTACCTCTTAAAATCCAATCATTGAATATAGGCCTTCAGATGAAGGCCATTTACTAGAATAGGAAGATCCCAGCCATCCATATCCTGAAGATGGTATGCATTTGCCAAATTTACTACAGAGATCTGAAATGGGCCTTCCCAGATCGCATCAAACTTGTGGTGTTTCCCTAGCTTGGCCTTGTTCTCGTTCCATTTAAGAACTAAATCTCCCACCTGAAACCTGTGCTCGATTGTCTTATTTTTGAACCACTTCTACATCATTTTGGTATGTTCGATGAAAGCTTGATATACCTTTTCCCTATCCTCCTCCAACTACAATAATTGGGCCAACCTTGCACTCATCGGATCATACTCCTCATCTTCATATTTGAATAACTGCAATGTCTGGAGCACTAGAAGCTCAATATGAGAAGGAAGAACTGCTTCTTTTCCATACACTAGGGAGTAAGGGGAGGCTTTAATAGACTTTTTCACAGATATGCGGTCTACCCATAGAGCCTGATTCAACAAGTGCCAACTCCTTTTATTGCTACCTAGTGTCCTTTTCAAGATTCGTAACAAATTCTTATTTGTAGATTCGGCCAACCCATTTCCCTATGGATAATAGTTGGATGATGCTTTAAGGTAGATCCCATATTTACTAGTGAACTCAGTAATCTTGGCCCCAATAAATGGAGTTCCATTATCTATTACAATAGCATCCGAGACACCAAAATGAGTGATCAATCCCTCCAAGAAAGAGATGACAGTAGCTTGATCCACCTTTTTGGTAGGAATAGCCTCTGCCCACCTAGTGAAATAATCAATCGTCATTAAAATGTATTTATGTTCTACGGAGGAATGTGGATCAATGACTCCAATGAAGTCAAGGCCCCACTGCTGAAAGGGTGCTTCCACTTGAATTGGGCGTAGGGGCAGTGCTCCTTTCCTAGTTCTACCAACATACCATTGACAGTTATCACAGTGTTGACTTACTTTATGAGCATCGATGAACAGAGTAGGCCAAAAGTAGCCAGCTCGAATGATCTTCAAGGCCATGGGCCTTCCTGCATAATGGCCACCAGATAGACCAGAATGAAACTCCTCCAATATATTTTCCTTTTTTGATTCCTTCACACATCTGAGGAGAACTCCATCAATATTCTTATGAAACAACCCATTTGGCAGTAGAACATATTTGAGTGCTTGCAGCCTGAACCTCCAATGCTGTGAAGCATCAAGGTGTGGTGGACACTTCCCAGAAGTAAAGAAGTCAACAAGGTCCTCTATCCAATCATGACCTATCATAGCAAAATTTGCACAAATATTTTCGCTGATATCCTCTTCTTGCATTGTATCCAATGATTCGAATGTTGCGCTTTTAGCCAATTCCTGACAGAGAGCTCATCCACGAACTAGCTTTATCGATCGGATCTCCACATCATACTCTTGAATTTTTGAGACCCACCCTGCTCTTTTATCACCTAGTTCTCCCTGGAGAATGAAGTTTCGAACATCGAGGTGTATAACATAAATGACCATTTTACTCTGTGAGACGAAGTGTCAAAATTTCTTCAAGGATTTCATCACCGCATACACCTATTTTTCAATAAAATTATATTTCTCCTGGTGAGGCGCAATGACTTGACTCAAAAAGGCAATTGGCTTTTCATCTCCATATTCTTGCTTCTGCATCAAAACTGTAGCATAACTCTCTTGCTCACCCACTGCATAGAGAATGAAGTCTTTTGAATAATCAGGATTAATCAATACTGGAGCTTGGGTGATCCTTTCCTTGATCTCTCGAAAATCTCATCTTCTCACCTCAGTCCATTTAAAATATGCATTCTTTTTCAGGAGCTCGATCATGGGTTTCACTACCTGAGCAAAGTCAACGATGAACTTTCGAATGAAATTTATCTGACCAAAGAAATATTGCAAGTCCTTTTTGTTGGTTGGCAGTGGTAACTTCAAGAGTGCCTCAGCTCTTGTGGGATCAATCGCCAATCCCTATTGTGAGATCACATGACCCAACAATTTCCCTTCTTTGATAGCAAATATAGACTTCTTTGGGTTAATGGAAATCCTGAACTCACGATATTTCTTGAACACCTACCTCAAATGAGAAATGTGCTCTTCTCTATGATGTGAAAACATGGTCATGTCATCAAGATAGATTACAATAATTCTATTTAATAACTCACCAAAAGCGATGTCCATGGCTCTCTGGAATGTGGCGCCAGCATTTGAAAGGCTGAATGACATCCTTTGATAGGCGAACATGCCCCACTTGGTAGTGAACATCATTTTGTGTTGGTCTTCATCCTTCACCCAGATCTAGTTATAACCGGAGAAACCATCCAACAATGAAAATATTTGTGCTCCGACAACCACATGGAGGATTTGATCAATCTACGATAGAGGGTAATGATATTTTAGTGACGCCTGGTTTAGGTTCTAAAAATCGATGCACAATCGGATATCTCCATTCTTCTTCCATACTAGCACCAGGTTCGCCACCCATGTTGAGTGCTTAATTGGATATATTATCTTTGCTTCCAACATCTTTAATAGTTCTACCTTCATGAGCACCTCGATCTTGGGATTGATGGGTCGCTATTTTTGCCAAAAAGGTTTTACTCCCTCCTGCAGCTCAATGGTATGTTGGATCACATTCTTGTCATATCCCTTCAAATCTTGATAGCTCCATGCAACAATGTCGAGGAACTCGTAACACAAGTTCTTGATATCTTCTAATTCTTTCGACGTGCAATCAGTTCCGATCTTGATGATCTTCTCAAGCTCCAACTGCAAGTCCTTATATTCCTTCGCATCTACCTTGATTTTATGCTTCTCAACCCTATCATTTTGGTCGAATAAGCTTTCCAACAAAATCAGTCCCTTGGGAATATGATTATTCTTTAGCTGAATCATCCCCTCCATCTCCTCTTCAACAAGTACTCTATCATCCGCGCTTGCAGCTTCCTTAATCAAAAATTTGACTATTTTCTCATCATTATCGAACACTTGCCAATAGAGGTTCTTATCAGGGACTGAGGGTCTATAGATTACCCTAACTATCTTGGGTTTCTTGACCACTTGTTCCACGGGAGAGTAATTTGCACCAAGAGAGGCCAAAATATCAGCATGCTTGTTTTGCTCCCGTGAAATTGCCTAAATGTTCAAAGTTGTAAAGGACTCAAACAAATCCCATACTCTATTGTGATAAGCCTTCAAATAATGCTGCTTTGACACACATTTTTTTGTGGTCTGATTGACAATAAGCTCAGAGTCACCAAAAATTTACAGTTGTTTAATACCCAACTTTTTAGCCTTTTTCAAGCCAAGACACAACGCTTCATATTCGGCTGCATTATTCATGCAACTCCAAGTTAATCTATAAGAATATGTCTTTTGTAACCCTATAGGAGAAATAAGAACAATACCAACCCCTACACCATTTTTACACCTAGCACCATCAAAGTACAACTTCCATAATTGATCTTCAACGGGGTCTGGGGACTCAGGGATCTTTTCTTCAATCTGCTCAGGCTTGGTTATCATATAACAACCGATGTCAATTTCAACCATCACGTTGAAATCCATGAGTGAGAATTCATATTCAAGGTAAAGTTCACTAAGTGCTTCTTCCATCAAGTCAACTTCTTCTAATTCTTCAGTCATCATGTTGACTACGCCTAGAGATTTTTCTTCTTCTTCCAACTTTTCTATATGAAAAGTCGATGGCTTTTCATTATAAATGTGGATTCTTCTTCCCTTGAATGGAATCTCCAAATGTGAATAGTCCAAGGAAAGGTAACCTCCTAGCTTCATCATGAACTCCCTTGAGAGACACATGCTGAAGTATGGCTCCAAGTCAACCACCACTACTTCTTGGATAACAGTGATTTACGGTATGCTATGTAGAACGATGGGGATATCCTTGATTACTCCCACTATTTTGACTGGAGTCCCATCCAGCTGCAATACTCCTAGGCTACTTCTTGTGTATTCCATCCCCATGACTTCGCATACTGCCTTTGGCATGACAGTAGTTGCAGCACCGAAATCGATCATATAGTTGTGCACAATCCATCCCTCCATTCTGAGTGACAAATAGAATGGGGGTGGCCTATTCTTTCTAGTGGTGGAAGTAGGTAGTATTTGAGCCAACACTATCTGAGAATGACTTTTCTTTTGCTCTTTTGCAGTCTTGAGAGACTCTTGTAGCAAGTCAACTTGCCCAGGTAACTGTAATGCATCATATAAGCTCACTTTTATAGGTATCTTCTTCATCTCTTCCACAATGTTATAATTAGAAACACCAAGAGCTTTTTCCTCTACAACCCACTCATATTTATCCTGATATTGTTGAGTAGCTTCCACCCTTTGTCGCTTAGTCAATGATGGGTAGCGAAGGCGTTCCTTGGCCTGTTCCTTTACCTCATTCTATTCTGGAGCAGTTGCAGGTTGTGTGGTTGGCATTTTCATCTTTGCTTGAGCCTATTTGGGGAGTAAATCTTTCAACAAGATAGGATCCTGTTGCTTCACCATCACACCAAGTGATTTTTTTGGTGGCTTCACTTTCTCATTTTGCACCTTTGATTCTGCAAGAACCTTCAAAGGCTCCAACTCTATTGGATCCACAGTCATCGACTTCTTTCCAGATCTCGTGAGAACTAAAACTTGCTCTAGAGAGGGTACCATAAAATTATGATCGGCCTCCATTATCATATTGACTTGACCATCGATAGAACTTTCTGCTAGCATCTGTACATAGTTCAAATGCACCATACATGTGTCTTCTCCATGAGGATCATTGCACGTTGAGCACCAATACGCCTTTTCGGACGTGCTAGCTTCTTCACTTTCCAACACTAGTTGTGTTCCTCTCAGGGCCCTTGCTAGTGGTTGCTTGCTCTCGAGTGATTGGTGGTGTTTGAAATCTTCTAGACCAAAAATCAGCCTCGACTTGCTTCTTCCTTACTATTGTAAGTTCATTTGACATTGTCCTTATGGCTGAATTAGTAGACTTCACCTCTTGTAACAACGTTGTATAAGGGTCAGGATTGGAGGGTGCAGGAGGTGTCGATAAGGGTAGAGGCACTGATGGGGCAGGTAATGGTAGTGGAACTAGTGGTGCTGGAAATGTTGGGAAAGGAATGGGTGTTGGAAATTGTGGTGTTATCAGAGTGGGTAACTACGGAAATCTTGGAGCAGGAAGTTGTGGGATAGGAATCGAAGTGATTTGAGGTGGACCCGAGCTCCATGAGGGAACTAGGTACATAGAAGGCATGGGCTACAAAAATGTACTTGAATACAAATGTTGTGGAAGGTCGGGAAGGATAGGCATGGTCATTTTTAGGGGAAGCTTGCCTATGGTGATCAAATTTGATTCGGCCTTCTGCGCTTGTGTGTATAGTTCTGGGAATGTATTCACATTGGTTTGTCGAACAACCATGCCAATATCGGAGTTGAATGCTCTGAGGTAGTAGAATGCAACTTGTTCATGCGTGGGCCGAAGACCATCAGGAACTCTTTGCCAACTTTGAGTGAACCTGACGTTGAAATCAACTATCTCCTCTTATGGATGCCTTTGAATCATTGTAAACTGATGCAGCAAGGAGAATGGGTCAGCTTGTTCATGAAAATTCTTGATCAATAGTTCTGCCAACTGATCCCATGTGGTGATAGTGTTGGGTTGCAATGATCGGTACCAATACAACAACTTTCCTCTCAGTGATAACACTAGCAACCTTACCATAATATCTTCATCAGCTATGCCATGGATCGTAGCCAAAGAAGCCACATCCTGAATATGCTCATAAGCAGTTTTACCAGTACCATCATAGGTAGGCAAAGCCTTCAAAGCTGCTTGAGGCACTAGATTTTGTGCTTGTAAATTCAAGGCTCTTGAGCTATTCCATGTTGGGAATTGCCTTGGAGGTTGTTGCTACTGTGGTGGTGGGTTCTGAGCCATGTGAACTGGTGTGTGTGGTTGAGCTTGGGGAATGCTAGTAGTAGTACTAACTAGACTTGTAGGAGCAGAAAACACACCAACTAATCATGAGGATGTTATGGATGTTGTATGAGATGTATGAGGTAATGATGACGTACGATGTAAAGTGACTAGTTGAGGATGCTCTCCTAGCCTTTGGGTATCAAGTTCATAGAACTCAATAGGATTTTTAGGATTTTTGGCCTTCGATCTCGTAATCATGAAGCACAACTTTCGCTGCCTTCATGTTTGGAGGTTTTTGGGTACAATCGAGTCACTAGATGTTCTAACTATACAACATGAAGGTGAACATCAAACCTTAATACTATTGAAAGTGGAACTTTTGGGGTCCCATCGAGTGTGCCAAAAATTGTTGGTCAAATATCTACCTAATTAACAAAACTATGTTTGTGCACCCTAGACATGGCCAACATTGAAAGGCCAGAGGAAAGGAATGTCCTCCATGCCAATCTCCAGAGAGGGTTGGCTCCCTTACTAAATCCTACACAGGTTTAAGACTAGAGTTGCAGGAAAGAAATTGGAAATGATGGAAAGAAAGGGAAATATGGCCACAGGCCAGAGTGTAGGATTTGGGGTAGACTAGCAGTAGGAAATTCACCCAAGCATGGAAACAACATGTAATAAAAAAAAGCAGTAGAATTTACTTATAACCTTGCATAAACAACCTCTAGGATTGCATTCCAGAACTCACTCCCTCACCAACAATGTTCAAATTCAGATGCAAAATTTAAACTAAATAATAGATAATGAATATGAGTGTAAGATAGAAATGCATAAAAATAGAAGGAAAACACACACAAGATCACTTGCAAATTTAGAAGCCATGTATCTTCTATTGATGCAGAAAACTTGAATAGTTTTCTCGTAGAATGTCTAACCTCCTTTTACAATGAGAATTGAGTAGTATTTATAGAGGATTTTGCCTCTTTCATTAAATGCATATGGAGACAGGATGTTTACAGATCAAGACCAATATGAGAAAATTCTTCCTTGGAAATATTGAAAATACATCCTCTTGAAACAATGATCCAACTTCTAAGGAAATTCCTCCAAGAAATCTGCATCTCTGGGTGTTGGTGCACGAAAAATTATAAGGCTTGGTCGTTGACTGGATACATTCGCCATCTTGAAAATGTGCTTCTACTTTGGAAATCATGAAAATAGCTTAGCACTTTTAATATTGTTTCTCCCCTTTTCTCGAGATCCACAATTTAGATTGTGCCTTGCCTCCATTATTTAATGCCTTCCATTCGCCTACCTTGGGCACTCTCTGAAAACCTGCAATGTCATCAATAGTATACTTCACCCGAACTGAACAATGAGTGAATACATATTTTCTCTTCCTTATTGCATTACATGGTGGAGAAGGCATCTCTAATGATTTAACAACTCACATGTCTTCAGCAATAATCATTCTCCTCCTTGTCGGGTGAAAGTGCTATTGAAAACTGCACCTTTCTCTTTTAAATCCATGTTCACCCCCAAAAGAGGTGAAAGGAGTTGTCGCCCTTCTTTTGGGGTGAACACGACTTTGAATTTTCAACATCACTTTATCCTTCATTGCTTTCACCCGACTTCAAACTCTATAGCACGTTCGCCCGACTTCGACATTTTAGGGGACGTTCACCCCTGGGAGAGGCGAATGGAGCGTTCGCCCCTCAACCAAGGTGAACCTGATTTTGACTTTTCAATGTCGTGCCTTCAATGACGTTCGTCCCAAAGTGGGGCGAATGGAGCTTTCACCCCATCTTTGGGGTGAATGCGAATGCATCTTCCTTTTAAGCTAAAACTTTTATAAATTTGTTTTAACCCAAGTCTTTTAGCCGAAATTGTTTTATTGTGACAGATGGGCGCACCTCTTAATTTTCCAATGATGTTCACCCCAAAGTGGTGCGAACGAAGCATTCATCCTATATTTGGGGTGAACACGACTTTTCTAAACTTTATTTTGGATGACATCAATACTTAGGTAATTTTTCATCATTTTTTGTTTTCCTTTTTCTTCAAGGTTGTGCGGGGCTTTTCACTTTCTGGCGGTGAACATGCTTTCATTTTTTGGTGATTTTACAAGTGATTCAAACCAAAGCTTCCAATCCATTTTCTAGCCATTTTTCCTTAAACACCCATTATTTTCAAGCCAAAAAGATGCATGAAAACAAAGAAGAAAAATGAAACATAACTGCAATATATCAAATCGGTCAAAATATTATATTGTCAGATTAATATACTTTGCCGCATTACAATCAAAATTTTATCAAAATTCAATGTGGCATATTTCCAACAATACATTTTAATTTGCCTTGTGAAATAGGGAAAAACGGTGCACCGAATGATGATAAAAAACATGCGTATCTATGTCCTATTGTGTATGAGAATCAAACGGAAGCATGCAAATAATATGGAAAAGATAGCGAATAACAAGAAGTAAAGCAAAGTGAATTGACTTCTTATTAATTGGGTAGATCAAATACAGGTTAAAAAATTTCCTCTTTGAGGGCTCAAATAGATGATACAAATGTTTACAAATCGGGTGCCCAAGGATCAAAATCCTTCAAGTAACTCGGGTGCACATCCAGTGTCTTTCCTCATACCCACAATCAAAGTGGGCGGGCCTACACTACCTCCACTTGTGTCATTGATTATTTTAGGTCCTATTCTGATCCCCAATTTGTTGTATAACCTGCACCTACACACAAGGAAACATAAAATATCAAATAGCAAGTGCGTGTGATGAGAAACATGCAATCCCCATAGGGGCCAAATAGCTAATAGTGAAAATAAGCATCAAATCAACTCCAAATGACTTGAAATTTTAGAGAGATGTAAAAAAAAATATTTTGGGAAGATATCACTAGAAATTGCACTAATATTGAGTCATATGGTACCTTGTAATTGCAATTATCATGCGCTACCTGCAAAACACAAAGTGAACAATTTTTGGCCCTACACATATTTAAAACACATGAAAATTGGAAAGAATACATAAAATTATATTTTAAAGAAACCCATTTTATCATATTTGTAAAATCAGTAACATATTAGATGTTTCCTCAAATGACCGTCAGAGACCTGCATGAGACCCTGCAAAACACTAAAATCACAATATCTCGGCCAATATAGCTTAGAATGACCTAAAATTTGAACTTCAGCATAATATGAACATGTATAAAATAATAAATCAAAAATAGTAACAAAATTAGGGACATATTTCTATTTTTGATAGGGTGGAACGAATAAGACTATCATAAATTGGGGGGTGCCCTAGGGTGGGATTCCCACCATTTTTGCCTAAATTTTACCACCAATCCCACTAAGGATTGATGAAAAACACTATGGGATGTATTTTCATCAAATTTTGTGAGGGAATTCACTCATATGGTTCGGTTATGTGATAAATTGCACCTCCTAGTTCACTCATGAACCTCCTTCACTAGGTAGAGATTTTGAGGGAAAAATGGGCACAAAAGGTGAGGGGAAATCTTAGTAGCACTTTGTTGCATAAAAAACACTATGTATATTTTGTATGGAAATTATATCCACTTTATAGCCCAAGGAGGCTCATGTGCAAAAATGCATGCAAGGGCATGCATGGCAAGAGGCGCCATTTGTCTAGGAGGAGGCATGCATTGGAAGGGTAAGAGAATCTCCCTTTTTGGCCTCCATTATGAAGCATGTCATAAGAGTGTTGTGTGCTCTGACCCACATGCTAGGCTAAGTAGGGAAAATGGTAGTTTATGGGCACCATTTGTCCAAAATTTGACTTTTTTGGGGGTCAAACTTGCTATTCATCCCACCCTAGGATGAGCACTGCTATTCATCCCAAGGTGGGACGAATAGGATCTGTATTCATCCTAGGGTGGGATGAATAGGAACAAGGAGCCAAAAAGGTCCCAAAAATGGGCTGAAACCTTCCAAAACCTTGTCGAGAGTGGCTAGAACCATTATATGACCTCTGAGGGCTACCCTAGGGGCTATGGGATGTCAATTTAGTCATTGTTCATGGATGCCTAATCGAATTGACCAGATTTTAGTGTCTACACCTTGTCACTTTCAATAGGTGAAACCTCGCAAGATCTACCCAGTCTTTCCATTCTTTTAGGTGATTTATGGTCAAGGGACAACCTCCAAGGTATCCTGACATTACTATGTGAGGTAGCAGAGGTTGTTAACCTATGACCAGTTAAAATAGTGAGAATTTTCTTGAATCACTCTTTTGGAAATTGTAAGCAAATTGTGCAACGTCAAGTAGTTCTAGCCAATTATACCGATCACTCCAAAAATGGTGTCATAAGTATGCCTCTAGTTCAATGTTTATCCTTTTCATTTGATAGTTAGTATCTAAGTGATATCTTTTCAACATTAACTTTATTTCCATCAATAAAAATATCTCCTACAAATTTGCTTGTAAACCTGACATCTCGATTGGAAATTTTGCTAAGGGGACCCCCAATACTTCACCATATTCTTGAAGAACAATTTGGCTACTATTTCAGTCGAATGAATTTGAGGACACATTGTGAGGGTGGCATACTTAGAAAATTGATCCACCACCACCGTGATGCTTGAAAGACCATTTACAACTGGTAAACTAGGGATAAAATTCATGCTCACACTTGCCCATGGTCTCACTAGGACTGGTAGTGACTGAAGAAGGCCTCTCAATAACTATCATTTGGGCTTATCTTATTGGCAAATAAAGAAGGTTTGAACATACTCCACATATTTACCCAATTTTTACCAATTGACATCCCTCTCTAACAATGTCAACGTGTGTTTTTGACCTAGGTGTCCAACCCACAAGGAGTCGTGACACTCCTTTATTAACTCTCTTCGTAGGCTTCCCATTTTAAGGGTATAGACCCACTTCCTCATGACCCACAACTTGTCAACTATGCTAATTTTGGTCACCCTACCCTATTGGATCTAATATTATACCATATTCACCAATGTGACAGCCTAAATATCCTACTCTAGCCCTTGGTTGATCTTCTCTACCAACAATTTGATCAAATCCAATCTACTTTCCCCATCGGTAGACACGAGGTTGGTTGTAGTTATCACAATAATCACTAGTTGTTTCTTGTTGAGAGTGTCTGCCACTTTGTTCTTATTTTTGACAATATGTATGATCTCCATGTCAAATTCAACCAAGAAGTCCTACCATCTTGCATGCTTGGGCTTGAGTTTAATTTGAGTCAAGAATGAGTTAGATATGTCTGTTTTCATGGTGAAGTGGGAATCCAATAGATAGTGCCTCCATGTCCTCAAATAATGGACTATTGTTATCATTTCCTTCTCATGGATTGGGTACCTCCTCTTTATGTCATTGAGATTCTTGGACTCAAAATCCAAAGGGTGTCCATCTTGGATGAGAACACCATGAATAAAAAAATTAGAAGCATATGTGTGCACTTCAAATGGCTTAAGAAAATATGGTAAAGCTAGCACTAAGGAGGATTTCAACTTCTCCTTCAGAAGGTTTAAGGTAGCTTGATAACTTGGCATCCACTCCCACTTTTGGTCTTTCTTCATCACGTTGGTCAATGAGCTAGCAATATTTGAGAATCAATTGATAAAATACCTATAATAATTTGTTAGGCCTAGGAACTATTACACCTCATGCACATCCTTAGGGGTTTTCTAGTCTTATATGTCCTCAAGCTTCTTTAGGTTTAATTTTTCCTTTCTCTTGCCCACCACATGCCCTAAAAATTTTACCTCTTTCTAGGCAAAGGAACACTTCTCTCTTTTCATGAAAAAATCATGTTCTTGCAACAACTTGAATACTTATGCTAGGATAATCCTATGCTTCTTTGGATTCACAGAGTACATCAAAATATCATCCAATTATACCACCACACTTTTGTCTAGAAATGGTCTAAACACAATATTCAAGAGAGTGCAAAACATTGCCAAAGCATTGTACAACCTTAATGGCATGAAGAGGAACTCATATGCTTCATAATTCATCATGCATGTCATCTTCTCTTCATATCCTAGAGTGATCCAAACCTAGTAGTATCTTGACCTTAGGTCCAATTTCAAAAAGATTATCTTCCTTACCAATCAGTCAAAGCAATCATCTATCAAAGGAAGAGGATAGTGGTTCTTTATGGTTATCTTATTTAGGGCCCTATAATCAATATATAATCTCAACAACCCATAAAAATTCCTCTAGAACAACATTAGGGCTCCATGTGGGGAACTTAAGAGGCAAAGGTACCCGATTACCAACAATTCCTCTAGGTGCTTCTTCAACTTAATCATCTTTGATTCTAAAAGTCAGTATAGAGCTCTTGTACGGGGGCTTGGGGGTAGCTAACAAGGTATTTCTTTGGGCAAGTGATCATTATATTCACAAAGGACCTTATTGATATCCTTAAGAATGGGTTTTTATTATCTAGCACCTTCATCCCAACTACCCACAAGATTCACAAGGAACATCGATTCTTTTCCTTTCTTCCTGATAAACTTTTGCATTCTCATTATTGAGCACACCTACACCTTCGATGAGCTTTCCACCACCTTTCTTGATTGTCTCTTCTCCACCATTCCCACAATGTAATTTTATTTTGGGTCATATATGAACATAGCTTCAATATGAGGAATCACTACCAACTTTTCTTTTTGGATGAACTCTTAACCCAACATCAACTCAAAGCCATCCATCTTCACAACTAACAAACTAATATTCTCCTTCCACTTGTTGAATCACACCTCCACATCTTGGATTATATTGATGATTATTTGAACTAGATAGTTGTTGGATTTAAATATTTGATCCCCTTAGGATGGTTGGAGGCCCAACTCTTTGGCTCATCGAATACTAATGTAGTTGTGTGTTGCCCTCATGTCAATGAGTGTTGTGGTTACTTTTCTTTGAGTCACTACTTCCACATAAATTAACTTGTGCAATCCCCCTATCTCCTTCTCAATTGGCTTGATTTTCTTCATAGTGTTGAGTCCCTAGATAACCTCCATCTAGGCCTCCTTCATATTTGTCTGGTTGGACCTACTAGATAGCCACTACTCCTAGTGGTGAGGACACTCAATTTGATTGTGTAACCCCTAACAAACCCAATATTTCAAACATGAGTCAACCTTCTCTTTGTCACCATCTCTATTATTTTTTTATTTTTGATGAGTCAGGTTTTAGTCTCTTTACTAAGTGCTTATCCATCATCCCCCAATTCTTTGGCTTGTGAGGGAACTAACTATGCCTCTTCTTCAACTTGAATTTAGACCTCGGGGTATCTTTCCCTCTTTCAAACCTAGGCTATGGGTTTAAGAAATCATTAATAGAAATAATGGGCTCTTTGAATATCTTTGGCAAAACTCCTCTTGAGCCCACAACTTTAGACCATATTGAAACAAAAATAATTTATCTTATTCTTGAAGCCACTTCACCTAGATCAAGAGATCTTGGAATGCCTATGTATAGTCTCATATATTTCTAATATTTCTTAACATTTAGAGCTTAGACTAGGAAAACCACTCTGCATTATTTTATTGACACTGTGTTGACAACATCATCTTGAACTTCTCCCATGAATCCACCCTCTTGGTGACTCTATCGACTACCTCATATTGACAATATTAATCCACTAGGTGTGAGTGGTTTTCCTTAGGTTCCTTGTTATTGTCCTCACCTGCTCTTCACCCAATAATAGTCTCAATTTAGATAGGTACTCTCCCATGTCCTAGAATAAGTCTTCTAGGATTCATTGCTCTCGAACCCCCTCATAGCAATTTGGCTATTTCAACTCACGAGGGGATCACTTAGTTGAAATTCTTCAAAACATGTGTGTTCATGAGCTTCTTAAAAAACCCCCTATTTTTAAAATTTACCACCTCCCCTTTTAATTTATTAAACCCCTGGTGGTAAACCCCTATATAATAATTAATAACCCCTTTTCAAAACTTACCATTTTACCAAAAATAATTTGAATTAATTTTTAATATCCCTTGGTAGTTTTACCATTTTATCAATGTATATCCATTTAGCATGTTTGACTCCATCGAACTATCAAGTCTTTATGAGCATAACAAAAATTAGTGGTTTGAGCTTTAACTTGAGAGGGTGATAGTTAGGTTGTAACCATCCACCCCCTTTTCAAATTTTATATACTCCATTGGATGGTAATGGAATGGTACCATTACTGAGATCATATTTATGGTGTTGTTGAGTACAAAAAACCTACTATTGTAAGTAATGTACATATCAGATTGCACATAATGAAATGGTTCTTTTCCTAAATTGTCATTGTTATCATTTCCTTGTGGCTTGTTTTGTTTGATCTGTTTGCTCTATTTTTGGGAATAAAATATATACTACAACATTATAATCAATCACTAGAAATCAATTTTAAAATAATAATAATAATAATAATAATTATTATTATTATAAAAATTAAAAAATATTAAACTGACATTGTGTTTCCATGCAAAATGGGTCTACCCAATCCTATGATATCTCTGTTAATTAGACATTCAACTTAAGTTATCAATAAGGTGATCCCACACATTAAAGAAAGCTCTTTTTTGAACAACAAACAAAGAAACATTCATCCAGTTTAGCTAAGTCTACTTCCATGACCAATAAGTAACACATCCATCTACAAGAAAAATAATTTTAAATGTCTCATATACCCTTTTTCATGATATTCTTACAACCTACAGGAAAGATATTTTAAATAAATATGTCATAAAGGTTCATTGCAACATGAAAAATAATCATACAAAATCATAGTAAATCATGTCTACATAACAATCTCCTTGTAAGGAAGACTATACTTGGCACAAGATGTTAGGAAGCTTTAGTCATGTGTATCTCATTTATACTCCATGTCAATTCCTCCATTTGTTACACCTTAGAAATAGTTTTGGAATTGTCACATACCTTCCTCTTTTGCCATATCCAAAAAAGATAAGTGATTTTCAAGGATGAGATGATAGAGGATGATATAATAGTTCTTCAAAGTAGAGGGTTAATATTAAGTTCCATAGATATTGACAAGGTCTTTCACATATTCAAAATTGGACCAAGTGGAAGTGAGGAGTGATTCAAATTACTCCATGCAAATTTCTCCTTGAATTTTCTTCCAAAATGATTTTTCCCCATCATCTTCTCTAATTTAGAAATCAAGGATAAAATAATGGATGGTGGCCATTGGTTTAGGGGTAAAGATACATTATATTTAAGACCATGGAGTGAGGATTTTTCTATGGAGATGGACTATTTAAAGGCTTCTACTATGGATTAGCCTCCTTATTAGCTTATCAATAAGGAGGTCTTGAAAAATATTAGCACTACTCTAAGGGAGTTAATCTAGAAGGGACCAACTACTAAGGAGAGAAGGCATGTTGTATACACTCAAATATGTGTTGCCATAGATATTTGAAAACCTTTACTATAGTCCATTAGAATTAATTCTAAATCAAGAGAATGGGATCAACAACTAGATCATGAGAACATTGCATTATGATGTAACAAATATTATGAGACAAGACACATGGCAAGAGATTGCAAAGTGAAAATGATGGAGAAAGAAATGGAAAACATTAGGCATGAGATAAAATTCAATATGAAACAAGAAGATCATATCATAGTAGAAGCTCAATCAAATAAAATATTTTCCACTCCTAATGAAGTGGCAAAAAATACCTCTACATCATCAAATGACATAGGTCATTATAGGTTACTCAATTGAACCGTTTGATGAAAAAATGATACAAGGGATGAGGAATTAGAAATACGTAAGTTCAAATTTAAAAGGATTTAAAGGAGTAAAGGAAGATGGTAAGGAAAATTTTAAAGCAAATGATGTGAAAGAGATCAAGTTTCCTTGAAAGAGATCAAGGATAAACAAGGTAAATTTTCATTTCCTTAAGTAGCATAAAATTCTCTCCTTACAATAAAAATTAAAGTAGTACAAAGTGTATTGGAAAATATTTGGAAGATGGGGGTTTGTGTGGAAGTTTCTTCCATAGGAGCTTCCGGGGGTATTCCAACAATATGGGACCAACTCAAATGGAAAGGACAATTGCTAAAAGCAAAAAGTAATTGGATTGTTATACTATTTTGTATGAAAGAAGAAAACATAAAAGTTGGGATAATAAATATTTATGCTCCAACTATAGTTACTCCTTATGAAAGATGTGGAAGGACCTCAACATATTTTCATCAAATATAATGATGATTCATAATTGTGACCTATGTATTCTTGGGGTGACTTCAACGTAGATCTATCTCCTTTAGAAAATAAATGTAGGACTCTTAGATGGTCTAAATAAATACAATATTTTGATTCATTTCATAAATCAAACCATTGTTGGGATGTCATTCCTTCTAGTTTTGAATATACATGGGATAATAAATACCTTGGAAAAACTCATATAGTAGAAAAATTGGAGAGATTTTTATTATCCAACATGGTTGCAAATGGAATATATAATATTTTAATATATTTTATTGTGATTAGGATTAGATCATAAACCCATTCTTTTAACTTGTGGTTTACCCAATAATGGTCAGAGATGGTTATACTATGTTGGGATGAAGCAAATTTTGAATGATCATGTATGTACATGTTTATTCAAAAGATGAAATATCTTAAGGGGCAAATGAAGATTTGGAATGCTAAATATTTTTGTAATAATATTTAAAGAAAATAAGGAAATTGAATCCAAGCTCAAAATATTACAAGAGATATTAGAAATCAATGGAATGAACTAGGATTTTTATGTGTAAGAAAAACAATTAATTTTTTATTATCATAATGCATTGAAAAAAGAGTCATATTGGTTCCAAAAATCTAGGGACAAATAGATCAAGGAAGGAGATAGAAAAACCAAATTATTTCATGCTATGGAAAAAACATTTTTGTTCCTTTTAATCACATCAAAAAATATTTTAACTCTAGATGGAAGAAACATTGAGCAAGAAAAAGATATCATGAAGGAAGCAATTAATTATTTAAAAAATATTTTGTTAGATGTTGGACAAGATAAGAAGGAACAAGGTAAGCTTTTAAAAAATATTCCATTAATCATCACAAAAGGACAAAATGAAAGCATGATGAGGAACACATATATGGAAGAGCTACATGAGGCATTTTTCTTTTTCTATCTTAACAAGAACATGACCTCAATAGATTTCTTGCAATTTTTATTAAAAACATTTATGTTTAATTAAAGAGTGATATGTCGGTTGTGGTTGAATATGCTTGAAAAAAAAGACCATAATAAACAAGATAAAATGTCACCTTCATTACAAGCCATACCCATAGAAATATTCAAATGAGTTAAATATCAATATTACAAGCCAAATGACAATGTTACTTACCCATTAGTCAAATAAGTGCATAATCAAACATTATCAAGTCTCTATAATTTATTTGAAAAAGGAAGCCAAATATGCATGAAAATATGCAAAGCTAATTAACATTCTCATGAAGAGAACAAGCAAATCTTGTGAGAATTCTTCTTGTTTTTCTTTTGTCAAAACAACATTAATAAGTATGATCTTGCTTTACCTACTTAAAAGTAGCATATTATACAAATCAATACACATGACTGAACTTGCAGTGTATAAGGAGCATATCACATACTAAAGAATATGTGAAGGCTAAAAGAATCATAAATCACCAAAAAGAAGCTTTTACCAATGGAAAAATCTACAGGAAGCAACATGAAAGTTGCACTGAATGTCAATTCTGAAATGATATTATTCATGTCAAAATTCATAACTCAGTGATAAGGACACTGAGGGTTTTAAAAAATTAGAGGGACACGAACCCCCTGATATTATTTTTGATAAGAAGGCCCACATCAAGAATCCTGAGGGCAATAAGTCTTTTGCACAGGCCCTTAAAGGTGGCAATAGGGTTTCCTTACATTCCTTACCACCTCTCACTCCCAATGGGCAGAAGGTATCCATGCCTGAAAGCATAATGGCAGACTTTATATCGATGGAAAATTTTTCTCTGGTAGGCAAATTCATAGGGGGCAGGCCGGATATTGAAACGATTCGACGATGGACATCCTTGAAGTGGAAGACTTCTGGACACATGGAGATTATTGCATTATCAAGGGGGTTTTTTGCGGTACGCCTTAACAATAGTGAAGATGCTAGTCGTATTCTAACAGGAGGACCTTGGTTCTTGGGCCGAAGAAGTCTTTTTCTTAGGAGATGGGCTGAGGATTTTGACCCAAAAAAGCAGAGCATAAACTTTGCCCCCATTTGGGTCCGTCTCCCAAATCTCCCGTTTCATTGGTGGCATGAGTATTTTCTTCAGGGTATTGCCAAGACCATAGGGGAATTGGTGGCCATTGACAATCCAACCCTTGCACGCACCATAATGACGCATGCTAGGATTTGTGTAAATGCAAATCTAGAATCTGAGCTTCCTACTCATGTGGAGTTAGAATATGGAAATAAAATAAGATTACAGGTCATCGAATATGAAAATAGACCGACATTTTGCTCTGACTGTAATATTCAAGGCCATCTCAAAGGACAATGCTCTTTTTTGAGAAGCCAACAAACCCTTCCTAGGAATAATGACTCCAAGCGGCAATATTTCGGAAATAATGGCAAATACACAGGGATGTACAAGGTTAAAGATCCAAATGTTGAAAAGGAAAAGGCCTCTGGTTTGGGGCAAATGGAGAATGAGGCTGAGCTTCACATGGACAATGGTAAGGACAAGAAAATTGCTACATCACAAACTGACCAACAAAAGGTATGCTCTCCTTTCGAAAATCTAAATAAATTTAACATTTTGGCTGAAAATCAAATAATTACAGAGGAAAATCAGAATGAAGGGTCTAATGTTGAGGATATAAATCTTGGTCTCCCTGCTTACCTTGACTCCCCAACCAAATTTGGACCTTCCAATCCTCCTCCCGTTGGCCATAAAGAATGCCCTAATGATGAGTCTTTTTATGCCCCAGAAAGAGAAAAAGTGCTTTCAGAGTTAATCAGCCCTTCCAAGCGACATTTTTCACCTTTGTCTTTGTCCTAATCCAGAGAAGGGGTTTCCAGTACTGTTATCCAACAGGTTACCCAAACCAAATTTAGCCCGAAACAGACTAGAAGCTCAATGAAGTCCCCCATGATTGACTATGGAGGTGAGAAAAAAAAGGGAAGAAAGTCAAATGCCCAACAATGGAAAGAAGAGGTCCAAGATGAGATAGCTAATGGAATTCAGACTACTCTGTTTCCATCAACTGGAAATCTTCCCTTTGAAGAAAACAAAATTCTTAAGCCCCCTCAAGTCCAAGGCAGGGGAAGAGGAAAAAACTTTAAAAGTTCCAAATGAAGATCATATCCTGGAATGTAAGGGGGCTCAATGGCCTTCCTAAACAGCGATTAGTCAAATATTTAAGAAGAGATTTTGATCCCACTATTCTTATTTTTTAAGAAACTAAAGTCAATGAAGTTTTGTCTAGAAAAATTGCCCTCAATATTTGGAAAAAGGGAGAAGCAATTTTTTGCAAAGCTAATGGAACCTCAGGTGGTCTTCTTTGTATCTGGAATCTAGGGAAGGTGGAAGGCAAGGTTATTCAATTAGGGGAAAGGGTAATGAGAATTATTTTTAAGGATAAGGTTAGTGACCTTTCTTGGATATTAACAAATGTGTACGCCCCTAATTCTATATCTGGGAGAGCTGATCTATGGAATTTACTCAGTCATTTCAAGGAAGCTTTTTAGGATATCCCATGGATAGTGGTGGGGGACTTTAATACCCCTCTTTACCCCTCTGATAAAAAATGGGGAGTAGGAATTCCAGCAAGAAGTATGGACTTTCAAGATTTCATCAACAACATCAATTTATTGGATGTCAAATTAAAAAATGCTAAATTTACTTGGAGCAATAGGAGGTCTGGAAATCAACTTATAATGGAAAATCTTGATAGGTTTTTTTTGTCACAGGAAGCAATACAATCTTTTGGGGATGCAAATCTATTGTCCTTGCCTCGCATTGGGTTTGACCACAACCTGATTTTACTTGAAATTGAAGAGACTCCAAAATTCAAAAGGCCTTTTAGGTTTGAATCTATGTGGATGCACCACCCTGATCTCAGAGACAGAATTTCTCAGTGGTGGCAGCATTCTTGTCGAAGGTGCCTTCATTCATATTAGCACAAAAACTTAAAGTGGTGAAAGAAAATCTAAGGATCTAGAATAAAGAAATTTTTGGAAATATTTTTGAAAACAAGAAAGTCATCTTTGAAAGGTTATCAACCATTGAGAAAAAACTTGAAGAGGGATTTCCTGACCCTTCCCTACAGGCAGATGAAAAGAAAGCCCTTGCTGAGTATCATAATGTTTTAGCCTCACGAGGAGACTTTTTGGCGGCAAAATTCTAGAGCTACCTGGCTAAAAGAAGGTGATGCCAACACAAGATTTTTTCATGCATCTACCTTAAGGAACAGAAGCCACAATAGAATTAAAGAACTTGTTAGAGATGATGGGTCATTCCTTTCTAGTCCTAATGAGATCGGAAATGAAGCAGCTTCCTATTTTCAGAACGTTTTAGGAGAAGAACACTATAGTTATGCCTTAGCTTCAAAATCAATGCTTTACCATATTCCTCATTTAATTTTTGATGAATTGAATGGGGAGTTAATTAAGCCTTTCATGGATGAAGAAATCAAAGAGGCCCTCTTCTCGGTGAACCCTGATAAAGCTCCAGGTCCAGACGGGTTTTCACCTCGTTTTTTTTAGGCTTTTTGGGATATTGTAGGTTTTGATGTATGTGCTACTATTAAGGAATTTCAGTCCACAAAGCATATTTCGAGAAGTTTTAACTCCACTTTTATTGCTTTAATCCCAAAGATTCCTACTCCTAGATCTACGATGGATTTTAGACCTATTAGCCTTTGTAATGTTGTTTATAAAATTTTGACCAAGGCGATTGCAAATAGAATGAGGAAGATCCTTCCTATGTTTATTGATGTTTGTCAAGGCAGTTCAGTCCTTGGAAGGTCCATCCTTGATGGTGTCATAACAGTTCATGAAGCCCTCCATTCGGTAGTCCGGACTAAAAACCCGCTTTTGCTCTCAAGTCGGATATGAACAAGGCTTATGACCGCATAAACTAGAGTTTTGTCTCTGCCATTCTTCTGAAATTTGGTTTTCATCATGAATGGATCAAGCTTTTGGAAGGATGTTTTATGAAACCTTGGTTTTCAGTCCTTGTTAATGGTGCTCCTACTGGATACTTTCAAAGTAAAAGTGGCCTAAGGCAAGGTGACCCTATCTCTCCCATGTTGTTTATCATTGTGGCTGAAGCCCTTGGGAGGACAATCAAAGCTGCCTATAATATTGGTATTATTTCAGAATTAAAGCATCATCACAAACATAGGCAATCACACATCAATAGTTTATAGATGATACTTTGTTGTTAACTCTTGCATCATTTTTTGAGGCTAAGTTCATAAAACATATCCTGGAGCTATATGAGGATGCAGCAGGGTAAAAGGTAAATTTTTCAAAGAGTAAAATTTATTTCTTTAACACTCCCATTCAGAGGTAGATTAAGATTGCTAGGATTCTTGGATGCTCAGTGTCTACTCTTCCATACACATACTTAGGCCTTCCTTTATTTACGAGCAGAGCTACTGATTCCATGTGGACTAATGTAATTGAAAGAATTCAGAGGAAGTCGGTCGGATGGAAAGGGAATTTGTTATCTCAAGCTGGCAAGGCAATTCTCACCAAGTTTTCCATTCAAAGCATCCCTCGTCTACTTTCTCTCTGTTTTTAAAGCTCCTACAAGTGTCTACACTAAAATTGAACAGATCCAGAAGAGGTTCCTATGGACTGGTTCTGAATCTAAGCAACGCTTTCACTTGGTGTCCTGGGATAGGGTTTGCAAACCAAGGGAGTTTGGAGGTATTGGGCTAAGGAGAATACAACATTTAAACATGGCCCTCTTGGCCAAACAAGCATGGCGTCTTTTGACAAATGCAAATGCAGAATGGATTACTATAATTAGAAGAAAGTACTTGCAAGAAACTGAATTCTTAAGCTATTCCTTTCCTCCCAGGGGATCAATTTTTTGGAAATCAATCCTTCAAACTAAAAACCTGCTAAGCAAAGGGCTATGTTGGAAACTGGGAAATGGAAGAAACATTGATTTTTGGGACCACAAATGGTTAAAGGACTATCCCCTCTCTGCAGACCCCATCCTTTCAACCCTTAGAGCTTGGAAAATTGAAGTTTTTGGTACCAAAGTTACAGATTTTATTACTTTGTCAAACAATAGAAGGGTATGGAAGCCAATAATGAACAATGATCTACCAGGGGCATCAATAATACTGGAGAATGAATTAAGACAGTCTTTACTCCCTTCTGGCATTCTTGAGGACCAGCTTATTTGGGAAGCTTCAGAAAATGGGGAATTTTCTGTCAAGACTGCTTATTTGATGCTTATTGATAATGATGAACCTACTTTCCCTCACTTGGAAGTTTGGCCCAAAAGCATTGTTTTGAAGGTTGGGTTTTTTGCATGGTTGGCCATCCAAAATAGGATCCTCACCATGGATAACTTAATAAAAAGAGGTGTGATTGTTGTTAATAGGTGTTATCTCCGTATGTCCGAGTGGGAGTCTATTGATCATTTGTTTCCGTATTGTAATTTTTCTATCTCAATCTTGTTAGGTCTCGTTACAAGTGTTTCATATTTATTGGGTCCATCCTCGGTCCATTTTTGACTTATTTGTCCAGTGGCCTTCTCCATTTTTGAATAGGCGTCTTAGGTATATGTGGAAGATCTACCTTCATCACTACTTGTGGCAGATATGGTTGGAAAGGAATCGTCGGGCCTTCTTGGATAAGGTTTCTCAGTCATCCTCTGTCTTGTCAAAAATTTTAGTATATGCTAATGAGAATGCTTGTTTAGTGCCTGGCAAGCATCTAGACCTCCAAATCCTTTTGAAGCTTCATTAGGCCAGTCATTAAACTTACCTCTCACTGATATCCTCAATCATCCTCAAGTCTGTCCTAGAACCATGATCACATGGACCCCACCCCCCCTAGGGTGGATTAAGTTAAATTTTGATGGGGCTTCTAGGGGCAACCCAGGTGAAGTTGGGGCTGGTGGCTTACTTAGAGACCACAAGGGTGAGGTGCTTGTAGCTTTTGCTGAACATCTTGGAGCTCAAACTAACAATGTGGCTGAAGCAAGGGCAGTTTGGAGGAGCCTCAAGGTGGCAGAGAATTATCCAGGGAAACTGTTTGTGGAAGGTGATTCTATTATTATTATAAATCTTCTAAATAACACTAAGAGATCTCCTTGGAGATTTTATGACTACATCCATGAAGCAAGGGCTCTAATTCATGATTGACCTGAGGCCATAATTTTGCATACCTTCCGGGAAGCAAACATGGCAGCTGATAGGTCGGCAAATGAATGCATTGTAGCAGCAAATTTGATCACGTGGACTGAAAATCTTCCTCATGCAGTCTCAATGGTGATAGATAATGAAAATTTTTAGATTGGAAGGCTCAAAGTGGATCAATGACGAGAAAATGGGGGCATTTTTCAAAATATTTTTTGAACCTTATAATGGCTTTGGTCATATTTGTTTTTTTCTTTCATGTGACTAGTGTTTTTTGCAACTGGTGGGGCACTGATATAGGTTTTTTATCTACAAATTCATGCATGGGAAACATCTACTTTGGCCTCAAGTATTTCCCAAGATGTGTTTGGATTCGATGTCGCAAAAAGGCCCTAGCAAGAAATAACAAAGTGTTGGAGATCCCTGACAATGAGGTACCAGACCCCACCATAATAGTCTTGGAGAAGATGACAATTTCATCACCTCCAACAAGATTAACCAGCTTGAAAAGTCCTGTCTCGGCCTCATCAGTGCAGCTGTTGATTTGTGTGATTCTCTAAATCTTTTGTTTTATAGCCAGCAGCTCCAGGGGCACAAGGAGTCGAAGGAAAAATCTAAATATGATGGCAAGGAGGATGATAAGAAGTTAGATGAGGACTACAAGGAAGACTGCTTGGCCTCTTGGATGTCCATTCTATGGGATGTTTTTTTGACCATATTCTATTATTTTATATGGGCACAAGCTACTCGGCATGGTGCTTGCATGATTAGTTTTTGTCTTTGTTAGTTCTATTTTGCGTCTTTCTTTCTCGATGGCCATAATATTAGGCTTCCATAGTTTAGTTTGGTCGTATTCAGATGGAAGAGTAGGGCTTGGCCCTTGTTGTTGGTAGATTAAACTTTTAGGGCTTGGCCTTTGTCCAGTTGGTCAGTGGACCCTATTTTGTAAAATGGTTTTGGGTCAACCAGTTAAAACTCGGTGTTAATTATAATATTCTCTTACTTACCAAAAAAAAAAA
>JAQPPZ010014261.1:0-71077 GCA_028583015.1 Wollemia nobilis
TAGGTAAATAACCCTTCATATTATACTCAGGCCACTCAAACCCATATTCTCGTAGGCGTTGCTGTTGTAAATTTAAATCCTACTGTAACAATGGCCCAGGCAAATCAGCAAAATCAAAATCAGGCTAATGTTCATTTATGGAGAACCAATAGATACAGGCCATTTGTTTTACCTAAAAATCTTAATGCCTTACCTAATAAAGCCCACAAATACCTCACAAAGTTCTTAGGAAATAATGTGATAACTGGAGAAGACCACATAAAAAGTTTCCTATACGCAATGGATAGCTTAGAGGTTGAGCATGAAGATGTAGTCCTAATATTGTTTTGCAAACTTTAGAAAAAGATGCTAGAGAGTGGTTCAATTCTCTCCCTAACAATGATATCCCAGATTTTACTAAAATAAAAGTTGTTTTTTCTAAAGAAATACGAGGAAAGAAAAAATGAACAATATCTGTTAATTGAGTTGGCCACTATGAAGAAAAATAAAATGAGGCTATAAGTGACTTTAATAAAAGGTTCTCAAAAACCAGAAACAAAATCCCTGCCAACCTTAGGCCTAGTGATATTTAGTCCATTTGTTCTTATAAAAATGCTTTTTAGGGAGATTTTAACTATGAGCTGAGGTAGGAGCCACTACCATTGACGGTTATATGGAAAAGGCAATGCATATAGAAAGGAATATGCTTGATAGTGGTAATATGAAGCCTTACTCTTTGGAAGTCAATCTACTTAGAAGAAAGCCCAAAAGAGTAGCATTTGATATACAAAGAAGAACTGAAATAGATCCAATGGAGAAATTGACTAATCAAATGGCTGAGATGTTTAATACCATGAACAATAAATAGGTTAGTAAGAATTGAGAGAAATAATAGTAATAACGGTGAGACATCACAAATAGAACAACCATATGTTGATAACCGCCCTCTTTTCAAGAAAACATTCAATAAGAATTGGGGAAACAATAATGGCCCTGAAGAAGGAAATAGGAGTAGGAATAATGGAAACAATAACTGGAAAAATAGAGAATTTGACAAAGATCAGAACAATGTTCCAAACCCTATACCATATGCCAAGGATTCCCCTACTTTTGCTCTACTTGTGATGCACCTCATAACCTTAATGCATGTGGAATCCACCTAAGTGATCAACGAAATGTAGATCTGCATGATGGTTCAGAAGAAGACATAAGGATTCATGTTTTTTGGTCTCTAGAAGATGAATCCAGAGAAAGGTTGTTTGAAGAGAATATGGATAAGTATTCTTCAAATCATCATCCTCAAATTTTTGTAGCTAAAGGTACTAATATTTTGCAAAAACCACATGAGCCAAGATGTGACAAAATGAATCAAGGGAAACTAATCCCTATTGCTAAAGAAGTTGAAGAATTAGAAGCTACCAATACTCTAAATTTAAGAAACGGGACTATCCTAGACCAGATAGAGAAAGCTTCAACAAGTGAAACAAGAAAGCAAACTTTCACAAATAAGAATATCAGTAAAGAGAATACTGATAAAGCCCTCAAAAAGATTACTCCTGAAGTAATAGAATTAGAAGAGGAGATTCCCAAAGAAGAAAGTAACAGACCACTGGATATAATGAAGATAGAATTTGATGTTGGGTCAAAACTCTGTAAGTAAAAAGTTAACATCACATTTGGAGAACTTATGAAAGTTCAGCAATACAAAGAACAAGTATGCAGAGCATTTGGATTAGTAAAACAAAAAGAAGATCCAACTTGCCATGCTGCTAGACAAAATCAACATGATACAAGATCACCATCTTCTATTAGACCCTTCTATGTATCATTAAGGTATAATTCAGATGAAGGAGAAAGGTATGTGATTCATGATTGCATGTTAGACAGTGAAGCCTCACATAATATCATACCCAAATTAATAGTTGATCAAATGGGATTAATCTGTACAAGAGATTTTGTCCCTATCTTTGTAATGGACAGTAGACAAATTCCTTGTGTAGGGGTGATAACTATGATAGGGGATGCATAGCTTATTATACAACAAATCAAAGGTAAATATCATACCAAGCATCCTAGGCTGAAGCAATATAAAAATGCGGTGTTAGAAGAAATTGAAATTTTGTAGCTTTTAATATCTCATTTATTCCAAGAGAACAAAATCATGTTGCAGATACTTTACCTATGAATGCCTCAGGCCTAGATCATCTAGAGATAACTACAAAATATATGGATAGGTTCCCAATGAACATGGATCCAGAAGTTATGAAAATGGTAGATACTAAATTAGATAGAGTATTAACCCAAGAAATGTGGACCATGTCTTTTGATGGAGCTAAATCTTAATATGGAGCAGGTGTAGGTGTTAATTTGACTAATATAAAGGGAAATTACCTTGGTATTCCTTACAGGTTGGAATTCCCTTGCATGAACAATATAGCTGAATATGAAGCCTTTATTGCTAGGATTGAGGAAAACAAAATAATTAGGCATTAATTACTTAACTGTGACAGGGGATGCAGAGTTAATTATACAACAAATCAAAGGTAAATATCAGACCAAGCATCCTAGGTTGAAGCAATATAAAAATGTGGTGTTAAAAGAAATTGAAATTTTTTTAGCTTTTAATATCTCATTTATTCCAAGAGAACAAAATCATGTTGCAGATACTTTAGCTATGAATGCCTCAGGCCTAGATCATCTAGAGATAACTACAGAATATATGGATAGGTTCCCAATGATTTTAGTTTAGTTTACCTACAAGTCTTTCAGGATGATATAGACATTAAGGATTTCATGACTCTGCAAAATCAATATCTAGATATAATTTGTGATGAAAAGGATGAAGACAAGCTAAAAGACCAAATAGAATGATGGAACAAAGACCAAAATCAATATGCAAAGAAAAGAAACCCTTAATAAAATGATGGAACAAACCCAAAAAACTATGAAATTGTTTAATAAAAAAGCCAAGGGTACTCCTTTCTCTCAAGGAGATATAATCATCTATTGGGACCCTAAAAAAGACAAGCATGGTGAAAAGGGTAAACTTGAACCTTAATGGACCACCATACCAGTTAGCCCATGTTATAGGTCAGAATACTTACAATTTGTAGACTTTGCAAGGAAAACTAATGGCTATCCCTATTAATGGCCAACACCTCAAGATGTACAATCCTTGTTGAAGGTGGAAACAAAAACAAAGAAAAAATAATTAAAAAAGAAAAGAAAAAGAAAAACCCCAAAAACAGAGTGATGTATTTTGTTGTAATTTTGTTTACTAGATAAACTTTTCTTTTATTATCAGTAGTATAGTTCTAAGTTTGTTGTTTCACATGGTATTCTTAGTTTGATGAGTATACATTATTGTTGGTTCCTCCAAAAATAATAAGAAGAAAGGAGATTTATTTTAGACTTTGATGAGGTTTACAATTTTTCAAATATGAATGTTTATGCATGGGTCATATGATAAGAGATAAAACATAATGAAATCAGAGCTGATTGAAACACCATTAGCCTCACATTACAAATGATACTTAAGGTGACTTCAAGGTCCAAGAAACAAAGTTATATTTGAGAATATGGTTGAGCTAAAAATCATTACACTCATCCTTTTTAGCCAGAAACTAATCCTCAACTCAAGCATACTCGTTGCACAATTTGCTTATATCTATATACTTATTTATCAAAAGAGAAAGAAATTCAAAATAAAGTAAATTGAGTCACTACCTCAGATATCATGGAAAACCTCTACTAGGGCTATAGACGCTTGATTGGTAGTAGAGTAAAACCGGATGGGATTAGAAGCAACTCCACCGAGGCTATAGACACTTGACTAGCAGTGGAGCCCTACAAAATGGTGAAGATATTTAAGAGTGAAATCCTACATTAGGCTTAACTGTTTTTATCAAATATGGCAAAGTTCTCGAAGACTTAGAAATCAAAATGAATGCACAAACACACACATGGGCCAAAGCATGATGGAACAAATAGTTTTGACAAATTATGTGCAATCATATCCTATGACTTAGCTAAAACAAACATAACAATATATCTAAAAAACTCATTTGTTTCTAAAATTTTGACGCTAGTTTCCAAATTGAATAAAAGGGATTATAGTTTTTAAAAGCTCTATTACTTTGATATTATGCTATTGTTACAGTTTTTCAATTTAAAAAGATGTTATGTTTTATTTTTTAAGCTTTACTTATCAGTCTTGATGATTTGAATTTTTGTCTAAATATTGCAATAAAACTAGGAGATTCTATAATTCTTAAGTGCCTCATGTTTTCAACACATTGTCCCAGTCAGAGCCTATGTTGGAGCCAAAATTGACTCAACATCTGAAACCCCCAATTTTAAATTTTTGGTCTTAATAAAATTAACAAAAGTTGTTAGCTTCTATTGCATTCTCATCTGAGAAGTTAAATTTCCATATTTTTTTTCGTGAAATTAACCTTAGCCATTTTTTGGATTGATCTTATGACCGTTGTTTTATTCTTTAAAAATCCATAAAAGGTCAAATTATATAAGTATCCACTACCATGGTAAAATCATAAAAATACCCAACTTTAAATAAAGGGTCATGACCCATGAATTTAATATAAAGCCTTCCTTTTAAAAATAATAATCGGACCTAAGCCTAATGAATAAACCCCTTAGTCCTAAAAAATATTAAAAGGAAGTAAATCGAGGTCTAATGAGAGAACACCATGGTCTAAAGTCCGAAAACCTAAGGTTTGAATGAAGGTCTTAATTAAAACCTTGAGGGTATATGCCCCCTTGTGTTAAGTATCGAGCACCTTGAGCAGATCTAAGGGCAACGCTTCATCAAAGTAAAATCCAATGGACGCGCTCACTTTGATAAGTCAATTCTTTAAAATTCTATGGTCAAAGGAATTAAAACCTAAGATTTGATGAAAAATTAATTAAAACCTTGAGGGTATGCGCCCCTAAAAATTAAACATCGAGCTAATCGGCTAAATCTGATGGCAGCACTTGATTAAGATCTGATCGAACAACCGTGCTCTCATAAAAGGTTTCATTAAAAGGGCTAAAGGCCAAAATATTAATTAAAATTGTTAAATAATATTAGCAAGGGTCTAACGCATTAGCTAATTACCCCCTTCTAGCTTTAATCAAGGATTATCCAAATAAAATGATGCACCCCTTTTGGTTATCAAGCTTGCATTTTACAAGAGATCTAAGGGTAGCGCTTCATCGAAGAGAAATCGGACGGATGCGCTCGACTTAATCAAGAGTCACGGAAGATCCATGGTTGTGCTTGATCAAGAGTCAATCCGATGGATGCGCTTCGCCACGAATCACCAAGACTAGTTTAAAGTCATTACTCGCGCTCACGATTAAAGCATGTGCAGGTCTTAGGAATATCAATGGACATGCCCTCACTAGGGATAATCCAATGGTAGCATGCATCGTAAAGAAGTCAACCGATAAAAGAGTCCCACCCAAGTCAAAGTCAAATACCCCTATATCCAAATAGATCCAACGGCTGATTGATCCAATGGTCGCGCTCCAAGAAAGCTGCTCAAAGATTAAAATAGGGCTCCATCGAAAAATAATCAATAAATATTGATGGTCGCGTGCAATCTAGAAAGATCCAACGTGGTGCTTCGATTTCAAATCTAATAAAATCAATGGATGCGCTTGATCCCACCCATATCCAATGACTGCAATTTCACGAAGCCATTAAAGGTTAATAAGCCGAATAAAGACAAAATAAGATTTGATGATCGTGCGCAATTGGGAAAGATCCAATGGTAGCGCTTTATCAGAGCAAGCATCCGTTAAAAATAATTCAACTACATCCCAATCTGACAACAATGCTCAACCTATTGAGATCTAACGGATACGGAATAATCAAAGCCCCATAAAAGACAAGAGTACACATCGTGGGTCGATCCAACAGTCGTGCTCATTTCAAGTAAGATCTGGTGGCAACACTTTGTCAAAATAATCATCCTTTAAGAAGAGTGTGATTATATCTTAATCGGATGGTCGCGCCCTTACCTACCGGATCCAATGGCGATGATTAGATTAAAACGATGAACAATGCCCTAATGATTGATTGACTAAGTGGTATTTGACCAAGATCGAACGACCGTGCTTATTCTTGACTTAAATCTAACGACAACACTTAATCAAGACTATCTAAGGAAAATGAGGTTTGATAACAAGAACACAGATATACCGGATCCAACGACAACGGTGAAACCCGACCAGATCTGATTGTTGCGCATGACCAATTTACTTGGAGGTTAAGAGACATGGTTTATTTCACCAAAGAAAAATTAATTAAGGTTTAAAAAGGGTTTTATCACATTGATAATGATCCCCCATTCTTGATAAACCCTGGCACATGTCTAGATGATCGGACGAATGCGCAAGATCGCATGGTTGATCGAACGGTAAACCATTAGCAAGGTAATATGGCTATAAAAGGTTGTGTATTGACCAAAGGTTAGTAATTTTTTGGTTACTCTTTAAAAATGTTAAACAAAGGATGAAATCCCTAATTCAATGATTATTATTAATTGATTAACCAAGTAAAATGCTAAAGATATCTCCTATACTGTGCATGATCACCATTGACATGAACCCTCGATATTATAGGGCTAACATTCTTGCAGGTCCAATGGTATCAAACATAGGCATATGACGCGAATCCTATCCAACGACCATCATCGATTGATAGATCCAATGGGCACACATTTCGGTAACCAAATCTGATGACAAATCCCCAAAATAATCACCACCTTGATTAACGATGTAACTATTTTCAAAGTCGAATTTCTTTCAAGACCAATAGAGCAGAACACTTTCTCATGAAAAGCCACCCTCACCATGTTTGTATTTCCACGTCGGAAGAACGTCCAATTTAGTGACCAATAGGGAAGCTATGAATGATTGCAAGTACACAAATCAAATTCCCTACAGACGTCTAGAATGAGGAAAAGCCACCTACCTTAATTATCCGACATTAGAAAGTGACACTTCGGCAAATCTCTATTGGTAAATTTGAAAAGGTAGTTGGTGGCGCGATATTAATGACAAGTTATGCGAGGACAGTGAACCCACTTCGCCATTAAGTATTTAAGATCACCATATCGAACAACCTTGTCACCTTGGTAATCTTGAGCAAAATACTAGTTTGAAAGAACAGAAAGTGAGCAAAGATTTGAGAGCTTCATTTCAGAAAGCTAATGTAGTGACCAAGAAACAAGATGGAGGCTTGGGGAACTTATTTCGTACCCAAAGACACAACGGAGGCAGTAAAGTTCGTCACAAACCAGTTGCCTTATGTTGATCTCCCCGGGCCAGTTGTGCCCTGGAGTACGATGTATAATTTTGCCCAAAAAAGTGGGCTCGATAAAAATCTCACTCCCACACAGCAGTATGAGATGGAAAATACCTGCATCCAAATTTTTGCTCGTATGATGGAAAATGATGACAAAGCCCCTTGGCTGCTAGTAGACATATTCCACAAAGCGAGGAGACTGCAACATAAGGGTTTTCCAAGATGTACTAGGTGGACCAATAATCTGGGAAAATTGATATGTCCAAAGGTATACTACTCCTCCGACTTGTTAGCCTGGTTAGTTGTAGCGTACGACGAGAAGACCAGGACGTTTCAAGATAATAAAGACAGACCAGTGTTCAGTATAGCAGCTAGACACATCGAGCAAGTATTCAAGCTAGTGCCCGCCAACACTCGACTGGTAAAACAGGTAATTGAAAGGCAGTCTCAAATGTTGACAAAGTTAGATATTTTTAGATCGTTTTTTGAAGAGCATGAGAAAATAGTTGATAAGTTTCCTATCAGAAAAATTGCATTCAAACCATGGGTCCGGGACTTATGTGATATGGCTAATATTCTTTTAGGACTTCAAGACCTCATTGTAGTGGGTAGGAAAGTGTTACATTTATTAGCATAGTGTAACTGGGCAATAGGCACCCCAATCTATACCTATGAGCGAGAATTGAGTGATCAAATGCACTCACAGATGATAGATTTAAAAGAAGCTATTCTAAAACAAAGACCGGAGATGCCTATCTTTTCTAACTACTCCATTCTCATACACCTACTGGTGGGACAATTGGGAGAGGAAAGCCACAAAAGGGTTGGGGTTGTTGAGAGTCCTTACGTCCAGACCAGCTTTTGGAGGATACATGAGGGTCGTACTCACATGGGTTGGTTTTGTGATGTTTTCATGGTTGAATTTCACTGGATTCTAACTGGTTTCCTCCCCGAGAGACTAGGGCCTAGAGTGAGAACTTTCATAAAGGAAAAATACATAGGGGATTATTTCTTCTCTGAAGGGTTCACATACATTCAGCTCTATGGAGCTAAGATTCCCCCAAAAATGTTGCCTATGTATTGTCCCTTATCATTGGCCGCACTAGAACTGTGTAGACAAGTGGTCGAAGAGGCTAAAATGAGATTAGTGAATAAGCACGACAAAGTTCCATGGCTCGGTGTCCCTTGCAAATTTGGAAAATACATCTTTGTGGGATATCTGACTTTACTCAAGGGGATGTATGATTTGGATCTCATGGATTTTGAGGAGATAACTTGGAGGCCTTATGATCTAGATGGGAAATATGAAAGGTCAATGAAAAATTGAGAATACGCCTGGGTCAAGCATAGGAGTGATGCTTACGAAGAAGAGTTATTAGATGCTATAGAAAAAGGAAATGATTTATAGACTGTATGGAATAAGTACCCCTTTGAAAAAAGAGGCAATTCGTAAATACGGAAAGCTTACGAGTACCCATCAAAATTGGTTTTTCTTATAGGAGTTTTAGTGGAATTTGTTGCCCCCCTCTTACCAGAAGCCACCCAGGTAATTAGGGAGGACCCTTTATTATAATTGATAAAGGATCAAGGCATTGATCAGATGGAAGTTACCGTGAACCCTACAGATATTGTAGAACAACAAGTCAAAACCCTTGATAATACCCCCCTCAGACTGGAGACAACACCTAGCACTTCCCAGAAAGTCTCTAAAAGCTTGAGTGCAACGAAAGGAAAGGAGATAGTTGTTGCACCGGTTCAGGAGTTGACTTCTCCCCAACAAGCTATAGTTCCCATCTCTAGCCATCTATTAACAGTAATCAGTATGATGAAGTTAGCCCCCAGAGCCATTCTCGGCTCTTTGAAAATAAAATATAGAGAAATAGAAATACCATCATGAATATGAAAAGAGCAGGGGGATTTGGAGGCATCTTCAAAGATCTTGAGGTCAAGAAGCAAACAGTTGTATCTACTCCAGAAGCAAAGAGACCTCGGTTGTCACTACCCTCCTCCACAAATGTGGCGTTGGAAATATCTAAAGAACAAATAGTTTTCAGTGATGCCCAAGAGCATGAGCTACAAATGGTAGCAAGAATGGGAGGTAGGGAAGATGATTCTTCAGTCAGGGTGGCAATAGAAACTCCTAAATCAGATATGGTAAAGGTGTACCTGCCTACCCTATAGGAACCTGTTATTCTTAAAGTCGATGAGAGAATTGGAGGAATGTCAGTTCTTGGTATAGAAGGTGATATGGTCAAAGTAGCCAAAGCAGTGCAAGTGCAAACTCTAGATAAACTACATCAGAGCAACACCAAATTGAGAAACCAACTAGAAACCAATGATAAAGAAAAAGTAGAGATGCAGGCCTTAATAAATAAATTGTAGGAAGTGTTGGTGCAGAAGGACACCACAGTAACTCAATCCTCCATGGTGGTAAAAATCCTCAATTACACATACTATTTGAATGCAACAAAAAGAGAGATGTCAAAAAATATTCGAGATAGAATTGAGGGGATCACTGAAATGTTCAGGTAGATTAAAGTGATTCAAGTTACTACTCAATAGATGGAAAGTTTAATCAGTCAAAAAGAAGAAGACCTTGAGATCATCCGCCCTACTCTTAACTTAATGTCAGAGTATTTCAAAGAGATGCAGAATCAAGAAATACTATTGAATGATGGGACTAAGGTCAAGTGCAATATCGAGTTCATGAAGGCAGCTATGTTTGTGTTCAATAGATGACATCACAAAGAAATTGGCAGATGTAGGGCTATCATTGGAGGAATTTTTGGAAACTGCCAATATAGAAGATCTCCTTAAAACCAAAATCGAAGATTTTGATTATGAGCCTAATGATGAGTTGGAGATGACCAGACAAACTACTTTCTTATTAAACACTGTGGAGATGCTGATCACTCACTATGAAAAAAACAAAAATTACGTTAGTATACAGAAAAACAAGATTTTGCAGGAGATGAACATGTTAAGGTTTGTTGTTTCTTTTGACATTGATGCCTGGAAAATAATTGGAAAAAATATCAGATGGTTGCAACAGGGTAAAAAAGAGAAAAAAGATTAAAATTTGCAGCCTACAATTGGAAGAAAAAGAAAAAGAAGGAACCGATTGAAAAAAAAAAAGGAGAAACTTCCAAAATAGAAGGTCAATCAGACATTCAACAAGAAAAAGAAAAAGAATAAACTAAGGATAAAAAGGCAGATGAGGGAAGTCCCCAATGTACTAGTATCACCGGTTGAACAAATTAGAATAAAAAGGGACCAGAGAAAGGTGTATAGTATGAACAAAGGAAAATGATGGAAGCCAACTATACCAATTTTTGAAGACAAATCAGGTGATGACAAGTGTGGGGCTAGGATCAGACCAAGAATAACGGATTCAAGAACCAGAGGCTATAAAGGAAAGCATCTGGGGTCAGAATTTGCATCAAGCTTTAGAGATAGAAATTTTGCTAAGAGGTATAACAGAGTTCAAAGGTATTTTGCCAACTCTGCATGTAATGAATGTTGGAATATTAATACATTTCTCGGGTGTTGTTATGTTAAAAATTTTCTTCAACTTTATGCGTTGCCTCATAATAAGTTACATTATTTGAACATGTTTTGAGTGTTTATTTTGTTGGTTAACCATTAGACTGATTACGATATTCGAATGAGTATAATGGTGCCAATTCTTCTTTTCCCCTTCTTTCTGTTCATGTTATGAATGTTGTTAAATTGCTATAACAACCCAATTGGATAGGCATCGGTCTACATAAGGTATAATAAATAGTTATTTTCATTGCTTGGTCATTTTAATACATCTAGCGTATTATTCTAATCTAGAGTGTGTAATCTTTGTAATATCATAAATTACCACTAGGGGTTTCCTTACCCATTCTATAGTTTTCCTGTAGCAATAGCTATTTTTAATCAAAATGAAGAGGCAAGTTGACCAAAGCCTGTAATAGCTCATTGGTTTCAAACGATTTCTTGTAGCGTGACAATCGAATCGTATAGATGTAAGAAATGGTTCCAACAATCTTATAAATTGAAATTATTGGGAACCTATCCATATAATCTGTAGTTATTTCTGGATGATCTAGGTCTGAGGCATTCACAACTAAAAGATCTACAACATGATTTTGTTCTCTTGGAATAAATGAGATATTAAAAGCTAAAAAAAATTCAAATTCTTCTAACACCGTATTTTAATATTGTTTTAGCCTAGGATTCTTGGTATGATATTTACCTTTGATTTGTTGTATAATTAATTATGCATCCCCTGTCACAGTTAAGTAATTAATGCCTAATTCTTTTGTTTTCCTCAATCCTAGCAATAAGGCTTCATATTCAGCTATATTGTTCATGCAAGGGAATTCCAACCTGTAAGGAATACCAAGGTAATTTCCCTTTATATTAATCAAATTAACATGTTACATAGTCACACACAATATCGAGACAAAGAAATAATAGAAATGAGACTCATAATTGTATTTATTGATTTCACAAAATATTACACGCAGAGTTGGCAGGATGTCATTTAACTCTATTTTTCAAATAAATACATCAATACAATGAAGAAACTTTGTTCAAATGATATAACAGATCTCTTTTACTCTCCTTGTTCCAATTTGGTAACAGTAGAGTCTCTGAACCTCAGGCTCAATAGGTTTGGAAATAATCTCAGCTTCTTGAGTACTTTCCTATCAAAACCTTGCACAGTAATGGGAAGAAGGAGAAGTGAGCAAGAAAAAATACACAAAAGGGGATACAACAACATAAATCAAAAGGGCACTCAAGTATACCTCTTAGAAAAAATGATATCTCCAAATGCTTGATGCAGATTCTGGTCCCGGATGATTCCCTTTATAACTTCTAGTTCTTGAATCTGTTATTTTTTACTTGATCTTGACCTTACACTTTTCGTCATCTGGATCAATTTTTTTGTATGCTATCCATCTATTATTATCCTAGATTTCTTATCCTGATTTTGCTTTTGGTTTGAGGGGAGTTCTCAAACTGAATGGATTTGACGATCTTTGTTTTTCTTCTTCTGCATAGTTAAACATAGATCTTATACATATATATCATTTTTCATTTTCCACTTAACCTAGTCATTGGATTATAACTCTTGGGGTTGACTAGGCTGCTATAGTGAAATTCTGATGTAAGACAGAGGGTGCCTCGACATGACGGTGAAGAGAAGAGGTGGAGCGTGGGTGATAAACATACAGAATAACATTGATAAGAAGATGGATATGAGGGAGGAGGGAGCAATGGGAATTGACTTGCTTAGTGGAAGGTGGAGAGATGGCGCTATGTGGAGTGGACAGTGATGATGGTTGTGGGAGAATTCCTAGAAGGAGGAGGGTAGTGATAGGTAGGAGGAAGAACGAAATGGAAAACAAGATCTGAAAATTCCTATATGGCACTTCCATAACTATATTCCATCAGAGTGAACCCTCTGTAACTATATTCTATCGAAGCGCTAAGTGTGCAACCTTTGATGAGCTGAAACAAGGTCTCGATCTTCTTATGCTTCTTACATCTTCTAAATGTGCAGAGCAGGAAATGATCACGTTCATGTATCTCACGCTCCATGGCTTCTTTAGATGGATTGCCTTTTATCGTCCCTATTTATAAATTGAGCAGACTCATGCATGGTTTCATTTTATACTGGTTTATCTTTATCTTGTTGCCCACGTGGTACATGGTTAAACTTAAAAGATCTAATTTTATTCTTTCGTACAAATCTCATCACTTGAATAGTCTTATCATCCTTGCTTAGGTACTGTCCGTGTGATTTTATTTGATAGTATGCTTATTTTGTCTTTTGGTTGTTGCCTGAATTAGTCATTTCCCTGTTACTTTCACTTGTACTTCCAATTCTCCTTACAATGGTTATTGTTTGTCATAACTTACTCCTATTTAATTGGTTGTACCTATTAGTGATTCACCACCTTAGTCCAACTTGCATTGTTATTGTATTACTCTTTTTCTCCTGGTTGCAGTCCGCCAAATTTGCACATGGATCATGCCTATTGAATCTACCAATTCATGATTATTGTTGGACAAAAAATGCATTGCGTACCTTTGTTTGATTCTTTCATATTTGCAAAAATGTTAGCCCTGTAATATCGAGGGTACATGTCAATGGTGGCTATATACAATATAAGAGATATTTTAACCTTTAATTGGTTAGTCAATTCATGCTTTTATTTTACTAAGGATATTAATCTTCGACTCAAAATAAAATTAGAGTTTTATCCTTCGTTTGGTATTTACTTATTAAAGAGTAATACAAAATTACTAACCTTTGGTTAATACACGACCTTTAATAACCAGATTACCTTGCTAATTGGTACTGTTCGATCGACCATGTGTTCCTGCGCATACGTCCGATCATCCAAAACTCCAGGTAAATTGGTCATGCGTGACCGTCGGATCTACGCAGGATTTACTGCTATCATTGGATCTGGTAGATCTATGCTCTTTTTATTTGACTTTATTTCCCTTTGATGGTCATGAGTAAGCGCTACCATTGGATTTTACTAGGGGATAAGCATGGTCATCCGATCTTGGTCAAATACCACTTAATCAATCAACCATTAGGACATTGTTCATATTTTTAATCTAATCATTGTCATTGGATCTGGTAGGTAAGGGTGCAACCGTTCGATTAAGATATAATCACACTCTTCTTAAAGGATGATTGTTCTGACAAAGAGTTGCCATCGGATCTTACTTGGAATGAGCGTGGTCGTTGGATCGACCCACGATGTGTACTCTTGTTTCTTATGGGGCTTTGATTAGTTCGTGTCCATTAGATCTCGGTAGGTTGAGCACTGCCGTCAGATTAGGACGTAATTGAATTCTTTTTAACGGATGTTTGCTCTGATAAAGGGCTACCATTGGATCTTTCCCAATTGCGTGTGACCATCGAATCTCATTTTATCTTTATTCGGCTTATCAACCTTTAATGGCTTCATGAAATCGTAATTGTTGGATCTAGGCGGGATCAAGTGCATCTGTTGAATCATTAGCTTTGATTTGTCCTTTGAATGAAGTGCCATTGTTGGATCTTTCTAGATTACACGCGATTGTCGATCTTCATTGATTATTTTTTGATGGAGCCCTCTTTTAATCTTTGAGCAACTTTCTTAGAGCATGACCATTGGATCAATTAGCCTTAAGTGCAACTGTTGGATCTGTTTGGATACAGGGGTATTTGAATTTAACTTGGATGGGATTCTTTTATTGGTTGACTGCTTTGTGATGCGCACTGCCATTGGATTACCCCTGGTGAGGGTGCATCCGTTGATATTTCCCAGACCTGCATAGTCTTTAAACATCAATGTAAGTAATGCTTTTAAACTAACCTTAGTAAATGCGCATCCATTGGATCAAATATTGATCAAGCACAACCATGGATCTTCCATGACCATTATTCCTAGGTTTTCAAACTTTAAGACCTTGGTGCTTCATTAAGTCGAGCGCATCCGTCCGATTTCTCTTCGATGAAGCGTTGCCCTTAGATCTCCTGTAAATTGCAAGCTTGATAACCGAAAGGGGTGCATCATTTTATTTCGATAATCCTTGATTAAAGCCAAAAGGGGGTAATTAGTTAATGTGTTAGACCCTTGCTAATCTTATTTAACAGTTTTAATTAATCTTTTGGTCTTTATCCCTTTTAATGAACCTTATGAGAGTGCGGTTGTTTGATCAAATCTTAATTAAGCATTGCCATCATATTTAGCCAATTAGCTCAATGTTTAATTTTTAGGGGGCGCATACCATCAAGGTTTTTATTAATTTTTCATCGAATCTTTGGTTTTCAGACTTTAGACCATGGTGTCTTCTCATTAGACCTCGATTTATTTCCTTTTAATATTTTTTAGGACTAAGGGGTTTATTCATTAGGCTTAGGTCCGATTATTATTTTTAAAAGGAAGGCTCACATTTGATTCACGGATCATGACCCTTACTTTAAAAATGGGTATTTTTATGATTTTTCCATGGTAGTGGATGCTTATATAATTTGACTTTTATGGATTTTCAAATGGTAAAACAATGGTCATAAGCTCAATCCAAAATAAAATGGCTAAGGTTAATTTCAAATTTTCAAACATATGGAAGTCAACTTCTCAGATGAAAATGCAATAGAGGCTAGCAAATTTTGTTAATTTTATTGAAAACCAAAATTTTAAAATTGGGGGTTTTTAGATGTTGAGTCAATTTTGGCTCCAACAGGACCCTCGCTAATGCATGATTAACTTTTGTTTTTGGATTGATTTTATGGTCGTTGTTTTATCCTATAAGAATCCATAAAGGTCAAATTATATAAGCATCCACTACAATGGTCAAACCATTAAAATACCCGACTTTTTAAAGTAAGGTTTTTGATCCATGAATTTAATGTGAGCCTTCCTTTTAAAAATAATAATCATAATTCACGGACCTAAGCCTAAGGAATAAACCCTCAACCCCGAAGGGATCAAAAAGAAATAAATCAAGGTCTAATAAAGAGAGCACCATGGTCTAAAGTATCAAAACCCAAGGTCTTAAGCGAAACATTAATTGTTCAAAGGTATGCGCCCCCTCAATTAAAAGGACATTCAAATAATGCAAATCTAAAGGCAACGCTTCATCGAGGTAAAATCGAACGGATGCGCTCGATTTAATAAATCCAATATTTAAAGCACCATGTTCTAAAATTTGAAAGCCTAAGTATAGTGGTAATTGCTTTAATTAAAACATTGAGATAAACAAACGAATCCAAGGGCAACACTTGATTACGATTTAATCGGATGACCGCGCCCTCTTAAAAGCTCATAAGTTGCCATCAAAAGGGTTAAAGACCAAAATATTAATTAGAGTTGTTAAATGATATTATTGAGGGTCTGACACGTCAACTAATTTCCCCTTTTTTTGCTAAATCAAAGGTTAAAAATAAGCACCCCTTAGTAACTAATCCCACAGATTGAAGAAGTCAACAGCTGTGCAAATCCTCACTAAGATCTGATGGCAGCGTTCAAGTTAAAATCTGAGTAATTAAATGGTAGAAGTATAAAGTAAAATAAAGGTAAAACAAAAGTTAATCATGAATTAGAGAGGGTCCTATTGGAGCCAAAATTGACTCAACATATGAAACCCTCAATTTTAAAATTTTGGACATATGGAAGTCAACTTCTCAGATGAAAATGCAATAGAGGCTAGCAACTTTTGCTAATTTTATTGAAACAAAAAATTTTAAAATTGGGGGTTTCAAATGTTGAGTCAATTTTGGCTCCAACATAGGCTCTAATTGGGATAATGTGCTGAAAACATGAGGCACTTGAGAATTACATAATATCCTAGTTTTACTGCAATCTTGGACAAAATTTCAAATTACAAAGACTAATAAGTAAAGCTTGAAAAACAAAACATAACAACTTTTGAACTAAAAAACCGTGATAACAACATAATATCAAATTAATAGAGCATTGAAAACTATAATTCCTTTTATTCAATTTGGAAACTAGGGTCAAAATTTTAGAAACAAATGGGTTTTTTGGATATATCATTATGTTTGTTTTAGCTAGGTCATAGGATATGATTTCTCATAATTTGTCAAAGCTATTTGTTTCATCATGCTTTGGCCCATGTGTGTGTTTGTGCATTCATTTTGATTCCTAAGTTTTCCAGAACTTTGCCATATTTGAGAAAAATAGTTAAACGTAATGTATGATTTCACTCTTAAATATTTTCACCATTCTATAGGAATCCACTACCAGTCAAGCGTTTATAGCCTCGATGGAGTTGCTTCTAATCTCATTCGGTTTTACTTTACTTCTAGTCAAGCTTCTATAGCCCCGATAGAGGTTTTCCAAGATATCTCAGGCAGTGACTTAACTTGTGTTATTTTGATTTTCTTTCTCATTTGAGAAGTATTTTGATATAAGCAAATTGTGCAAATGAGTATGCCTAAGTTGAGGACTAGTTTCAGTCTAAAAAAGATGAGTGTAATGATTTTTGGCTCAAAAACCTTCTCAAAGATAACTTTGTTCTTTGGACCTTGAAATCACCTTAAGTATCATTCATAATGTGAGGCTTCAACATGGTGTTTCAATCAACTTTGATTTCATTCTATTTTATCTCATATCAAATGACCATTACATAAACAATCATATTTGAAAAATTGTAAACATCATCAAAGTCTAAAATAAATATCCTTTCTCCTTATTTATTTCTAGAGGAACCAATAGTAAGGAATACTCATCATACTAAGAATACTATGTGAAACAACAAAACTTAGAATAATACAAACAAAAGAAATTTGCTTGCTGGTAAACAAAACAACAATAAAACATATCACTCTATTTTTGGGATTTTTGATTTTCTATATATATATATATTAGGCCCTTCCACAGAGATTGTACATCTTGAGGTGTTGGCCATTAATATGGATAGCCATTAGTTCTCCCTATAAATTCTACAACTTGTAAGTATTTTGACCTATAACATGGGCTATCTGGTATGGACCAATCCATTTAGGTTTGAGTTTTCTTTTTTCAGAATGCTTATCATTTTTAGGGTCCCAATAGATGACCTCCTTGAGAGCAAGGAGTACCCTTGGCTTTCTTATTAAACAATTTCATAGTTTTCTGAGTTTGTTCCATCATTCTTTTAAGGGTTTCTCTTCTTTGCTCTTTTAACAGGACAATTTGATCTAGCCTTCTTTGTAAGGGTTTGGGATCTTCATGATCTTGCAACAAGAGGGAAAGCGCCAATTTTTATATTCTTGAGGGTAATAAGACTTTCTCTCCATATACCATTTCATAGGGAGTCCTTCATTTTCATATAAATAGACTAATAACACTCCATTAGGGTGCTTCCAATAAAGCACACCATCTTGCACATGATATTTTTGAGCTTGAAGCTTTACAGACCTCATTCTATTTGTTGATATATCTCTAAGAAAAGACAAAGTTTGTAAATATGCTAGAATTTCATCATACCATTTGCATTCTTCATTATTGATTCTCTTTTTATCATGCATTTTATCTATTGTGATGACATTATGAGAGTCCTCTCCTTTATATGCTAGGTATTTGGCTAAGCCCTGTCCTTTTACAGTTTTGACTATTTTGAATTCAACATCATATTGCAAAATTTTCACCATCCATCTTTTTGACCTTCCTAATGGCTCATATTGGGTAAAAATATATTTTATTGTTATGAAAGGGATGTAACAGTAAGCTTTGTTTGAGCCGAATATACCTTTGAAATGTTCTAAATATTGAACAACTGCATAAGCATACTTTTCTAGTAGGGTATATTTAAGATGTGCTCCTTTTAGACCTGAACTCATGAAGGCTATTGGCCTTTCATTATTTTCATCATCTTTTTGGGAAAGAATTGTAGTAATTGAATGTTCAGATGCATATGAATAAATGTTAAAGTCTTTAGAATAATCAGGGCAACTTAGGGCTGGAGTAATAGAAATGGCTTCTTTTATTCTATTGAATTCTTTCATATTTTCTATTGTCCATTTTTCTCCAGTTTTCTTAACCATGTCATTTCTGGGTTTGGTCATCTCTGCAAAATTTGGGACAAATCTTCTAACAAAATTTATTTTGCCAAAGAATGACCTGACTTCTTTTAAATTCTTGGGAGGAGGAATTTTGGAAATAGCTTATATTCTTTCTGGATCAATGCTTATTCTTTTTCTGAAACTATATGACCTAACATTTTTCCTTGTGTAGTCCCGAATATGCACTTCTTGGGATTTAGAGAAATTCCAAATTCTTTGCACTGAGCAAAAACTACAGCTAAGTGTTCTAAGTGATCTTTTGGATTCTTAGAAAATACTGTGATATCATCTAGGTATACAACTACTATTTTGAACAATAATTTTTTGAAGGTAAAGTCTATTGCTCTCTAAAAAGTAGCACTTACATTCATTAGGCCAAAAGGTATTCTTAAATATTCAAATGTGCCCCTAGGTGTAGTGAATGTTGTTTTATAGAAGTCTATCTTCTAGATTTATCTAAATTTGATTGTATCCAGAAAATCCATCCAACATGGATAATCTAGATGAACCAATTACTGCTTGTAATAGTTGTTCTATATTAGGCAATGGGTAATTATCTTTTAATGAACTCTTATTTAAATTTTTTAAGTATACACAGAGTCTAATATCACCATTCTTTTTTTTACTGGTAATAAATTGGATATCCAAGAAGAAAATTTTACCTTTCTAACTATTTTGGAATCCAGTAATTTTTGTACCTCCTTTTGCATTATTGGGTGTAGAGTAGGGTTATATTTCCTCTATTTCTGTATAAATGGCTTGGAATATTCCTTGAGGGGTATTATGTGTGTCATCACATATGTTTTGAAGGTTTAAAGGTCTTCATAAGTCCAAGAAAAATGCTCCTTATTCCTCTTTAGGAAACTGATGTATCCAACCTTTTCTTTTGTTGCAAGGCCATATCTATCTTCACTATTCTAGGCTCTCTCATTATACCAATGTTAATGTCTTCAGATATTACTTCTTTGCGTAAAGGCTTGTAAGCTTTGTCAAAATCATCAAATAGACTCTCCTAAATAAACCAATCTTTTGGGTATTCTATTTGTTTTCAACTGGATTACTTCTACTTGTTCACCTATTTGATCTTTTAGCTTGTCTTTATCTTTTTCATCACAGATTATATCTGCATACTAATTTTGCAAAGTCATGAAATCTTTTATATCCACATCATCTTGAAAGACCTGTAAGTAGACTATGTTATATAGCACAAAGGGTTTATAAACTGAAATAGTTGGAAACCTATCCATATATTCTATAGTTATTTCTGGATGATCTAGGCCTGAGGCATTTATAGCCAAAAGATATGCGACATGATTTTGTTCCCTCAGAATAAATGAGATATTAAAAGATAATTATTTTTCAATTTCTTCTAGTACTGCATTTTTATATTGTTTTCGCCTAGGATGCTTGGTCTGATATTTACCTTTGATTTGTTGTATAATTAGTTCAGCATCCCTTGTTACAATTAAGTAGTTAATACCTAATTCTTTTGTTTTTCTTAACCCTAGCAATAAAACGTCATATTCAACTACATTGTTTGTGCAAGGGAATTCCACTCTATAGGGAATACTAAGGTAATTTCCCTTTATATCAGTCAAATTAACATCTGCACCTACTCCAGATTGGGATTTAGCTCCATCAAAAGACATGGTCCACATTTCTTGGATTAATAATCTATCCGATTCAACACCTACCATTTTTATAACTTTTGGATCAATGTTCTTTGCTTTTGGTACTTCCATTAGGATTGGGTTGTGCCATATGGAGTAAACTCCCATCCCTTTTTCTTCCATAAAGTTTACTAAATTTATCACGGTTTCATCTATTTTAATTAACTCTACGGAGTGTTTGTTAAATGGTTCCCTTCATAAGATTGCATTTTCTTTATCTGTTATTGGAATAGTAGCATAGGACCAATCCAATTGGATTGAACCTTTCAGTTGTTTTGTCTAATGTCTACTAAGTAATAGTGAGAAGAAAGTGTCAACATCAACTACTGCAATTTCCATTACTATGTCCTTTTTGGGGTGTTGGTCTAGAAAAACCAAAAATCCAGTTATCACCCCTATAGCAAGGGTCTAACACATTAGCTAATTACCCCCTTTCTGCTAAATCAAAGGTTAAAAACAAGTACCCCTTGGTAACAAACCTCGTAGGTTGGAAGAAATCAATGGTTGCGCCAATCTTGATCAAGATCTAATGGCTACGCTCAAGTCAAAATCCAAACAATGGAATGGTAAGAGTATCGGGTAACATGAAGGTAAACCTATAAGTAATCATGCATTAGCAAGGGATTTAATATGTTACTAATTGCTTCCTTTCAACTTAATCAAATATTATCAAAATAAAATGATGCACCCCTTTCGGTTATCAAGCTTGCAGATTACAAGAGATCTAAAAGGCAGTGCTTCATCAAAGATAAATCAGACGGATGTGCTCAACTAAATAAAGCACCATGATCTAAATATCAAAAGCCTAGGTACAATGGTCACGAAAGATCCACGATTGCGCTTGATCAATAATTGATCCAATGGATGCTCATTTACCATAAACCACCAAGGTTCGCCTAAAAACATTACTCATGCTTTTGTTTAAGGAATGTGTACGTCTGAGGAATATCAACGGACGCACCCTCACCAAGGGTAATCCAATGGCAGCACGCATCACAAAGCAATTAAACGATAAAAGAGTCCCATCCAAGTCAAAGTCAAATACCCTTGTATCCAACCAGATCCAACGGTTGGGCTTAAGGTTGATTGATCCAACGGTCGCGCTCCGAGAAAGTTGCTCAAAGATTAAAAGAGGGCTCCATCGAAAAACAATTAATGAAGATTGATGGTCGTGTGCAATATAGAAAGATCCAACGACGATGCTTCGTTCAAATGACAAATCAAAGCTAATGAAATCAACAGATGTGTTTGATCCCGCCTAGATCCAACGACTATGGTTTCACAAAACCATTAAATGTTCATGAGTCAAATAAAGACAAAATAGGGTCCGACGGTCGTGTGCAATCGAGAAATATCCAATGGTAACGCTTTATTAGAGCAAACACCCATTAAAAAAGAATACGACTATGTCCCAATCTGATGGCAACACTCGACCTACCAAGATCTAACGGATACAATACAATAAAAATTTCATAAAAGACAAGAGCGCACAGCATAGGGTGATCCAATGACCGCACTCATTTCAAGTAAAGATCTGACGACAGCGTTCTATCAAAGTTATCATCCATTAAAAAGTATACAATCATGTGTTAGTCGGATGACTGTGCTCTTTCCTACTAGGATGCAACGATAGTGATTGGATTTAAAAGGTGAACAATGTTCGAATAATCATCGATTAAGAAGGGTTTAACCAAGATCGGACGATCGCGTTTATCCCCAAGTAAATCTTATGGTTGCTCTTACCCATGACCATAAAAGAGAAATGAAGATAAATAAACAATATACAGCTCAATTGGATCTAACGATAGCGATGAATCCTGCTCAAATCAGATGGTCCCGTGTGAACAATCTACCTGGACGATAAAAGACATGATTTATTTCACCAACTAAGGTTAATAAAAGATTTAAACACATGATAACGACCCCCTCTCTTTGATAAATGTCGGCATAATTTTGATGATCGGACGAACGCGTAGAATCACATGGTTGATCGAACGGTAGACCATTAGCAAGGTAATCTGGTTATAAAGGATTGTGTTTTAACCAAAGGTCAGTAATTCTTCGATTGCCCTTCAATAATAAGTATTAAACGAAAGGTGAAAACCCTAATTCAATGATTATTACTAAAGCATTAATTGACTAACCAATTATAAGTTATAATATCCTCTATAATGTGTATAACCACCATTGATATATACCTTCCATATTATAGGGCTAACATTCTTGCAAGTCAGGAGGTATCGAACATAGGTATGCGAAGCAAATCCCATCTAATGGTCATCATGAGTTGATGTGTCTAATGAGCACACGCTTCAATAACCCAAATATGACGATAGATTCCCAAAATGATCACTACTAGGTTAACGGTGTATCTATTCTCGAAGCTGAATCTCTTCCAACACCAAGGAGGTAGAACCCTTTGTCATGAAAAGCCACCACCACCACGTTTGTATATCCACGTCAAAAGGACGTCCAGTTCGGTAACCAATAAGGAAGCTATGAATGATTGCAAGTACACAGATCAAAGTCCCTATGAACGTGCAAAACGAAGAAAGTCATCTACCTTAACTGTTTGACATTAGAAAGTGACGCTTCGAAAAATATCTATTAGCAAATTTGAAAGGGCAGTTGGTGATGTGATATTAATGACAAGTTATGCGAGGAAAGTGAACCCAGATCGCCATAAAGTATTTAAAATCACCATATCAAACAACCTTACCACCTTGGTAATCTTGAGCAAAAAACTGGTTCAAAAGAACAAAAAGTGAGCAGAGATTTGAGAACTTCGTTTTAGAAAGCTAAAACAGTTACCAAGAGTAAGATGGAGGCTTGGGGAAATGATTTCATACCCAAAGACACTGAGGAAGCAGTAAAGTTCATTACATACTGAGGACCAGCTATGCTCGGGATTACGACGCATGATTTCACCCAAAAAAGTGGGCCTGGTAATGAGATGGAAAATACTTGTATCTAAAGTTTTGCTCGTACAATGGAAAACGATGATCTAACCCCTTGGTTGTTAGCAAACCTATTTCACAAAGCTAGAAGACTACAACATAAAGGTTTCCCCAGGAGTAATAGGTGGACCAACAATCTAGGAAAGTTGATATGTCCAAAGGTATACTACTCCTCTGACTTATTAGCCCAGTTAGCTGTGGCATACGATGAGAAGACCATAATATTTTGAAATAATAAAGATAGACCGGTGTTCAGCATAGTGGCTAAACATACCAAGCAAGTCTTCAAATTGGTGCCCGCAAATACTTAGTTGGTAAAACAGGTAATTGAAAGGCAGTCTCAAATGCTGACTAAGTTAGATATTTTTAAATTGTTTTCGAAGAGCATGAGAAAATAGTTGATAAGTTTCCCATCAAAAAAACTGCTTTCAAACCATGGGTCCAAGAATTCTGTGATATGGCTAACATTGTTTTAAGAGTACAAGACCTTAGTGTAGTGGGTAGGACAGTGTTACATTTGGTATCACAGTATAATCGGGCGATAGGCACCCTAGTTTACACCTAGGAGTGAGAGTTGAGTGATCAAATGCACTCATAATTATTAGACTTAAAGGAAGCTATTTTGAAACAAAGACAAGAGATGCCTATATTTTCTAATTACTCCATCCTCATACACTTGCTAACGGTGCAATTAACAGAAGAAAATTGAAAGAGAGTCAGGGTAGTTGAGAGTCCTTACGTCTAGACTATTTTTTGGAGGATACATGAAGGTCGTACCCACATGGGTTGGTTTTGTGATGTTTCCACGGTTGAAATTCATTGGATTTTGATTGGCTTTCTCCCTGAGATACTGGGGCCTGGGGTAAGGGCCTTTATAAAAGAAAAGGATATAGGGGATTATTTCTTCTCTAAGGGGTTCACATACATTCGACTTTATGGAGCTAAGATTCCCCCAAAGATGTTGCCTATGTATTGTCCCTTATCTCTCGCTACCCTAGAGCTGTGTAGATAGGTGGTCGAGGAGTCTAAAATGAGACTGGTGAAGAAGCACAACAAATTTCCATGGCTCAATGTCCCTTGCAGATTTGGAAGTTACATGTTTATGGGATATCCAACTTTACTCAAGGGAATGTATGATTTAGATCTCATGGATTTCGAAGAAACAACTTGGAGGTCTTATGATCTAGATAGGAAGTACGAAAGGTCAATGAAAAATCGAGAATACGCTTAGGTCAAGCATAGGAGTGATGCTTACGAAGAAGAGTTATTAGATGTTATAAAGAAGGGGAAAAATTTACAAACTGTATAGGATAATTACCCCTTTGAAAAAAGGGGCAATATGCAAATACAGAAATCCTATGAGTACCCTCCAGAATTAGTTTTACTCATAGGGGTTTCAGTAGAATCTACGGCCCCCCTTCTACCATAAGCCACCTAGGCAATCAGAGAGGACCCTTTATTAGAATTGATAGAGGATCAGGGCATTGATTAGATGGAAGTTACTATCAACCCTGTAGATATTGTAGAACAACAAGTCAAAACCCTTAATGATGCCCCCCTCAGAATGGAGACAACACCTAGCACTTCCCACGAGGTTTCTAAAAGCCTAAGTGCATCAAAAGGAAAGGAGGTAGTTACTGCACCTGTTCAGGAGCTGACTTCTCCCCAGTAGCCTATAGTTCTCATCTTTAGCCAACTATTAATGATAACCAGTGTGATGAAGTTAGCCCCTGGAGCTATTCCTGGCTCTTTGAATATAAAATATAAGGAAATAGAAATTCCATAAGTAATATAGATAAACATAAAAAGAGCAAGGGGATTTAGAGGTATCTTCAGAGATCTTGAGGTCAAAAAGCAAATAGTTGTATCTACTCCAAAAAAAAAGAGACCTAGGCTGTCATTGCCCTCCACGAATATTGTGTTGGAAAGGTCTGAAGAACGGAAAGTTTTTAGTGATGCTTAGGAGCATGAGCTACAAATGATAGTAGGAATGGTAAGCAAGGGAGATGATTCTACAGCTAGGGTGGAAATAGAAAATCCTAGATCAGATATGGCAGAGGTGCACTTACCTACCCTACAGGAACCTATGGTTCTCAAAGTCAATGAGAGAATTGGAGGACTTTTAGTTCATGGAAAAGAAGGTGATATGGTCAAGGTAGCCAAAGCAGTACAAGCTCAAACTTTGGACTAGCTGCATTAGAGCAACACAAAATTAAGAAGTCAACTAGAGACAAGTGATAAAGAAAAAGTAGAGATGTAAGCTTTGATAAATCAACTTAGAGAAGATTTGGCACAAATGAACACCACAGTAGCTCAGCCTCCCTTGGTAGTGAAAATCCTCAATTATACTTATTACTTAAATACTGTAAAAAGGGAGATGTCTCTTAAAATTTGAGACAAGATTAGTGGGATCACTAAGATGTTCAGGCAGATTAAGGTGATTTGGATTACCACTTAAGAAATGAAAAGCTTGATATACCAGAAGGAAGAAGACCTTGAGATCATCCGCCCTACTCTTAATTTAATGTCAGAATATTTTGAAGAGATGCAGAATGAGGAGGTATTGTTAAATTATGGGACTGAGGTTAAATGTAACATTGAATTCATGAAAGTAGCTATGTTTGCGTCAAACATGGGGAGATGGCACAATAATGTTGCAGAAATGTTTAGTCTATTGGACGACATAACGGAGAAATTGGCAGATATAGGGTTATCATTGGAGGAATTCTTAGAAGTTGCCAGTGTGGAATATCTCCTCGAAGAAAAAATAGATGAATTTAATTATGAGCCTGATGATGAGCCTGAAATGACTAGACAAACTACTTTCTTAGTAAATACTATGGAGATACTGATCACCCAGTATGAAAAAAGTAAAAACTATATTAGCATACAGAAAAATAGAATTTTGCAGGAAATAAACATGTTAAGATTTGCTGTAACTTTCAACATTGAAGCTTGGAAGATGATTGGAAAGAAGATTAGATGGTTGCAGCAAAGCAAAAAGGGAAAAGAGATTCAAATATGCAACCTACAGCTAGAAATGGGCTCACCCTCTAGAGATAAAGAAATAGGGGTTCAGGAGGAAGAAACATCCAAAACAGAGAGTCAATCAAAGAGATAGGAAGAAACAAGAAAAGGAGGAGCTGAAGAGGGGAGAACAAAAGATGGAAGCCCCCAGGGCACTGATATTACTGGTTAAAACAAAAAAGGTCAAAGAAGAGTGTACGGTATGAAGAAAATAAATAATGGGAGCCAACTATAGTAGTTTTGAGGATAAAATCGGATAATGACAAGTGTAAGGCCAGTATTAGGCCAAAAATAACAGATTCAAGAACTAGAGGCTATAAAAGGAAGCATCTAGGGCCATAATCAACATCAAGCATTAGAGATAGCAATTTTTTCTAAGAGGTATATTTGAGTGCCCATTTGAGTTGTGTTGTTGTATTCCCCTTGTGTCTATTTTTCTCTGTTAATCCCTTATTCTTCCCTTTATTGTGCAGGTTTTGATATTGCTGCATTCGTAGAGCTGAGAATATTTCCAATTTTTATGAGCTTGAAGTCCAAAGATTCTCCTTGCTAAAATTTTAAAAAGAATATTGACGAAGTCTTGTTACATCATTTGAACAAGGCTTTCTCATTGTATTAAGCTATGAAAACAAAGTTTTACGACATTTGGCCAACTCCGCATGTAATCTTTATTGAAGAAAATAATACAATTATGGATTTTAGTTTTATTATTTATTGTCTATAGTTCTGTGTGTTTCCTCATAATAGGTTACGATATTCTAACATGTTATGAGCATTTTTTTCGTCGGTTAACCCTTAGACTGATTACGATATTCGAATGAGTTTAATGGTGTTAATTCTTCTTTTTCCCATTCTTTCTTTTCATGTGATAAATGTTGTTAAATTGCTATAACAACCTAATTGGATAGGCACCGATCCTCATAAGGCATAAAAATTAAGTTGTCTTTGCTTGGTCAATTTTATATAGATAATGTATAACTAAATCTGGAGCGCGTAACACTTGTAAAATCATAAGTTTACCGTTGGGGTTTCTTTACCCATTACATACGTTCTATTAGCAATATCTCGTTGATCATAATAAAGAGGCAGGTTGAACAAAGCTTGTAATAGCTCATTGGTTTCAAATGATTTCTTGTAGCGTGACAATCGAATCCTATGGATGCAAGAAATGGTTCCAACAAAGAGAAACGTACATAACATATTCAAATAATGTAACACAATACGTAATAACACATAGTACTGAGACAAAAAATTAACAAAAATGAGACCCAAAATTGTATTGATTTCGTTGAATATTATATGCAGAGTTGGTAGAATGCCATTTAACTTTGTTTTTCAAAGAAATGCATTAATACAATGAAGAAATTTTGTTCAAATGATGTAATAGAACTCTTCTACTCTTCTTGTTCTGATCTGGTAACAGTAGAGTCTATGAACCTCAAGCTCAATAGATCAGGAAATGATCTCAGCTTCTTGAGCACTTTCCTATCAAAATCCTCCATAGTAATGGGAGGAATGAGGAATAAGCATGAAAAAAGACACATAAGGGAATACAAGAACACAACTCAAAAGGGCACTCAAGTATACCTTTAGCAAAAATGCTATCTCTAATGCTTAATGCAGATTTTGGCCCTGGATGCTTCCTTTTATAGCTTTTGGTTCTTGAACCTATTATTTTTGGTCTAATCCTAGCCTTACATTTGTCACCATCTGGTTCGATCTTCTCTATATGCTATCCATCAATTATGATCCTAGATTTCTTATCATGATTTTTCTTTTGTTTTGAAGGGAGTTCTCATATTGAATGGATTAGGCGGTCTTTGTTTTTCTTCTTCTACACAATTAAACAGGATCTTATACACATATATAATTTTTTATTTCTCGCTTAACCTAGTCATTGGATTATAACGCTTGGGTTGACTAGGCTGCTATAGTGAAATTCTGATGTGAGACAAAGGGTGCCTCGATGTGATGGTGAAGAGAAGAGATGGAGTGTGGGTGGTAAATGGATGAAATGACATTAGTAACAAGATGGAATATGAGGGAGGAGGGAGCAATGGGAGTTGATTTGCTCAGTGGATGGTGGAGAGATGGCACTATGTGGAGTGGATAGTGACGATGGTCGTGGGATAATTCCTAGAAGGAGGAGGGTAGTGATAGGTAGGAGGGTAGTGATAGGTAGGAGGAAGGATAGAATGGAAAATAAGATCTAGAAGCGCCTATATGGCACTTCCATAACTATATTATGTCAGGGTGAACCCTTTGTAATTATATTATGTCGAAGCGCTAAGTGTGCAACCTTTGATGAGCTAAAAAAATATCTCGATCTTCTTGCGCTTCTTACATCTTCTGAATATGCAGAGCAGGAAACAATCACGTTCATGTATCTTGCACTCCATTGCCTCTTTGGATGGATCGCCTTTTGTTGTCCCTATTTATAAATCGAGCAAACTCGTGCATGGTTTCATTTTAGACCGGTTTATCTTGTTGCCTGCATAGTACACTATCACACTTAAAAGATCTGATTTTATTCTTTTACACAAAGCTCATCACTTGAACAATCTGTATCATCCTTGCTCAGGTACAGTTCATGTGATTTTATTTAATAGTCTGCTTATTTTGTCTCTTGGTCGCTACATAAATTAGTCATTTCCTCTGGTCCTTTCGCCTGTATTTCCAATTCACCTTGTAGTGGTTGTTGTTTGTTATAACTTACTCCTATTTATTTGGTTGTACCTGTTAGTGATTCTCCACCTTAGTCCAACTTGCGTTGTTATCGTATTACTCTTTTTCTCTTGTTGTAGTCCGCTAGATTTGCACATGGAGGATCGTGCTTGTTGAATCTACCAATTTACAATTGTAGTTGGACAAAATGCGCATTGCATATCTCTGTTTGATACTTTCATACCTAAAAAAAAAATGTTAGCTCTATAATATTGAGGGTACATTTCAATGGCGGTCTCACACATTATAGAGGATATCCTAGCTTTTATTGGTTAATCAACTTATGCTTTTATTTTATTGAGAATATTAATCTTTGACTCAAAATTAAATTAGAGCTTTATCCTTCGTTTGATATTCGCTTATTAAAGAGTAATCAAAAGAATTACTAACCTTTGGTTAATACCCAACCTTTAATAACTTGATTACCTCATTAATAACTCACCGTCCAATCAAACGGATAATCTTGCACATTCGTCCAATTAGCTAGACCTATACCATTGTTCACTGAGAAGAGGGGATCATTATCACGTGTTTAGGCCCTTTATTAACCTTTAATTAATTTTTTGTTGGCAAAATAAACCATGTCTTTTATCGTTCAGGTAAATTGGTCATGAGCGACCGTTGGATCTGGTCGGGATGCATCGCTATCATTAGATCCTGAAGAGTCATACATCTTTTATTGGACTTCATTTTCCTTTGACAGTCATAAGTAAGCGCAACTATTGGATTAAATCAGGGATAAGCACAATCGCCCGATCTTGGTCAAACATTACTTAGTCAATCGACCTTTTCATCGACATTCGTCTTCTTTAATTCAAACGTCATCGTCAGATCCGATAAGTAAGAGTGTGGTCGTTTGAATAAGACATAATTATACCCTTCTTAATGGATGATTGCTCTGATAAAGCATCGACGTCGGATCTTTACTTGGAATGAGCGTAATCATTGGATCGACCCACGATGTGCGCCCTTGTCTTTTATGGGGTTTTGATTAGATCGCGATCGTTAGATCTTGGTAGGTCAAGCATTACCATCAGATTGTGTCGTAATTATATGAATAGCGCCACCATTGGATATATCTCGATTAAGCGCTACCGTTGGGTCTGGGCTAAGTTCGAGCGCAGTCGTCGATTTATGTTAACTCTTTGATTTGTCGACCTTTGCTGGCTTTGTGAGATCGCAACTGTTGGATCCAAGCAAGATTAAATGCATCCATTGATTACCTCTTGATTTTTAATTGACCAATGAAAAAAACACCATCGTTGGATTTGGTCGGGATCAAGCATGATCGTCAATTTGTTTTTGCTTGTAGTGCCTCCGAGGATCATGCCAGCGTTGGATTTGGGTACATTTGGGCGCAGTTGTTAGATCTGCTTAAGTGCGGAGGAATTTGACTTTGACTTGGATGGAAGCCTCTTTTTTAATGGTCGATTGTATTGAGATGTATGTTGTCGTTGGATTAACTTGGATTGTGCATTGTTGTTGGATATTCCTTGGTCCTGCACATGCTTTAATTACGAGTGTGAATAATGGTTGGCTAACCTTGGTGATTTGTGATAAATGCCCATCCATTGGATCAGGTGCATCTGGGTGTAATCATTATATTTAGCCGGAGATGTTCATCTTTTAGTCGACATCGATCTAAGACCATATTTGACTTTTTTGAGTAACTCGCTTCTGTTAGATTTTATCATGATGAAGCGTAACCGTCGATATTTGATAGCTTGTAAAAACAAGTATTTTATTAATCCATGTTTAGCAGAAAGGGGAAGAATTAGCGATGTATTAGGACCCTCGCTAATGCATGATTAACATTTGTTTTACCTGATACTTCTATCATTTAATTACTCGAATTTTAACACAAGCGCTATTGTCAGATCTTGGTGAGGATTGGCGTAGACGTTGATCTCCTTCAATTTGTGGGGTTAGTTACGAAGGGGTGCTTATTTTTAACCTTTGATTTAGCAAAAAAAAAGGGGAAATTAGCTGACGCGTTAGACCCTCACGAATCTCACTTAACAACTCTAATTAATCTTTCGGTCTTTAACCCTTTTGATGGCAACTTATGAACTTTTAAGAGGGCACCGTCATTTGATTAAATCGTAATCAAGCGCTGCCCTTGGATTCGCCTGTTTAGCTCAATGTTTTAATTAAAGCAATCACCACTATACTTAGGCTTTCAAATTTTAGAACATGGTGCTTTAAATATTGAATTTATTAAACCGAGCGAATCTGTTCAATTTTACCTCGATGAAGCATTGCTTTTAGATTTGCATGATATGCATGTATTTTTAATTGAGGGGGGCGCATACCTTTGAACAATTAACATTTCGCTTAAGACCTTGGGTTTTCATACTTTAGACCATGGTGCTCTCTTTATTAGACCTTGATTTATTTCTTTTTTATCCTTTTGGGCTTGGGGGTTTATTCCTTAGGCTTAGGTCCACGAATTATAATTCTTATTTTTAAAGGGAAGGCTCACATTAAATTCATTAATCCAAAACCTTACTTTAAAAACTCGGGTATTTTAATGGTTTGACCATTGTAGTGGATGCTTATATGATTTGACCTTTATGGATTCTTATAGGATAAAACAATGACCATAAAATAAATCCAAAAATAGCTAAGGTTAATTTCATAAATCGAACATATGGAAGTCAACTTCTCAGATGAAAATGCAACAGAGGCTAGCAACTTTTGCTAATTTTATTGAAACCAAAAATTTTAAAATTGGGGGTTTCAGATGTTGAGTTAATTTTGGCTCCAACAGTTATTTAATTAGAAGATTGGGGGTTTCAGATGTTGAGTCATTTGAGAATGCAATAAATATTAAGCTTGGGTCATTAGGCTCAACATACTTGGAAGAATTATTGACCATTGTCTTTGACTCTCTTTGTACAATCTTCAAATTTATTTTTCCCTAGATCTAAGTTTGCATCCATAATAACTCTTAAACTAATACCTCCCCTGGTTTTATCATCACACATCTTGCTCCATTTCACCAAAGCAAATTTTCTTTTATCATGTAATCCTAACCACAAAAATGTCTGCATAATATAGATTAAACTTTTTTCTATCAATTTTGACATACTATATAGGGACATATAGTATGTTGGAATGACTTGTAAGACTGATTTAATTAGTTGCACTCTTCCTGCAAATGATAACCATATACCTGACCCATTAGGGATACCATAGTGTTAAGTCCTTGGGTCTTCATCCAGGAGACCCAAGTTTAAACCTCGATACAAGGGGATCAAGACCACTCATAAAAACCTATGTAAACTCAATTTAGAGATGCAAGCTTATTGTAGTGGTAAGGGCTTTGGAATCTATTTGAAAGATCCAAGGTTCAAGTCCCACTCAATATGAGGGAACTAGGACCCCTCATAAAACCTGTGCAAACTCAATGAAAGAAAATGATAACCATCTATCTTTCCATATCGATAGTTTATTTTGAGCTTTACTTATAATTGGATTTCATAATTCTACTCTCATTTTCCTATCAAATAAGGACATCCCTATATAAGTTGTTGGTAAAATTACCTCCTCCATTTGAAGTAACTTGTTTATATTTGCTTTGATTTTAGTTTTGGTGTTTAGGAAGTAAACTTTGGATTTTGTCCTATTAATTTTTTGCCCTAATGCTATTTTGTATTTCTTTAGTAAGATATTCAAAACTTTGGCCTCATTCATCCTTGCCCTCCCAAAAAGGGTTGCATCATCTATAAATTGTTGATGGGTGATGTTGTAAATGTTATTACTAGCCTTAAGCCCACTTATAAGCCCATATTTGTTAGCCTTCTTCAAGTTCCTACTCAAAACCTCTGCCATAGTAATGAAAAATATGGCAATAGAGGATCTTCCTACCTAAGACCTCTCTTGGCTTTAAATGATTTTGTTACTAACCCATTGACCAACACTAAATATGAAATTGTAGAGACACGAGCCTTAATCCATCTAACCCATTTATTCCCGAAGCTAAACTTTTCTAATACTACAAAAATAGAATCCCATTTAACCATATTATAGGCTTTACATGTATCAACTTTAGAAGATTATTGTTTTATCTTTTCTTGAAGTTGTTGAATGCATAACTTCATGAGCTACTATGATCCTGTCCAAAATTTTTCCTTTTACAAATTCTCCTTGCTCTTTTGAAATAGTTTTGTCTAACAACGGTCTTGACCAATTTGCCATAACTTTGGAGAAAATAAGATATGCCATATTACATAGGTTAATGGATCTAAATGAATCAAACAATTTTGCATCATTATTTTTTGGAATCAGGGTAAGATATGTTGCATTTATTTTATAACGTATGTGTTGTTTTACCCTAAATTGTTCCACTAACACCAATAAAGAATTTCTTTACTATATCCTAATTATGTTGAAAGAATGTTACAGAGAGCCCATACAAACTTAGGAATCTATCCTTATTAAAAGAGAAAAGAGCTAAATGAACTTCTTCTAGAGTAATAGGCTCCATTAGTTTCCTATTGTCTTCATATGTTATAACTGAAGGTACTTCTTATATAATTATATCACTAAGAACTTCAAACTCCTTTGATCCTATAATATTATGATAAAAATACCTTACCTCCTTTATTATTTTATTTTGGTCTTCAATCCAAACCCTTTCTACTGATTTAATTCTACTAATTTTGGATGTTGATCTTTGTATTATAGCCATCCTATGAAAAACTATGTGTTTTTATCTCCTTTTAATCAAGTATGTCTCAATTTTAATCTCTAAAATTTCTCTTCCTTACTCAAAATATTATGATATTCACTAAGCAACTCCCTTTCCTTTGAGTTTGGATTATTATGATCACCTTTCTAGAATTTTGAAAGTTTATCTTTTAATTATTTATTCTTCTAAAAAATATTTTCAAAAGTGTTCTTGTTCCATTATTTTAATACATATATCATTGATTTAATTTAATTTGGAAGTGTAAACAACCCATCGTTTCCTAAAGAATTCCACGTATGTACTATAATTTCAAGAAATTGAGGATGGTCTTCCCACATTTGTTCATATTTAAAATATGATTTTTTTAATTCACTTATCTCTATTTTAATTTTTATTGTCTAGTGATTTGAACTAATCCTTGTCAAGGTATTAATTTTAGTGCAAGTCCCTTCATATAGCCAATGATTTGAGAGTATGCATTTGTCTATTTTTCTTGCTATTAGGTTTTGACCTCTCCTGTTGTTGGTTCAAGTATAGTTATCTTCTTCAAAATCAACCTCCCATAGATTATTGTTTTGTATAAAAATTGAGAAATCTCTCATACTTTGGGTTATTTTCCTAATTCCCCAAAAAAATTCATCCAACTTGATTATGGTATTAAAATCTCCTATGATCATGAATTGGGTTTCTTGGTCTTTACTTCTCATAAAGGCTTCAATCCCACTCCAAACTTCTAATCGCCTGACAGAGTTATAGGTCCATAGACAATAATAAGAATAAAACAAATATCTAGAAAGTAGCATGTGATTAAAGAGGCTATCTAATGCCTAGTTTTATGAATGGTTACACAAAAGGTTCTAATTGGATTTCAACAAGTTAGAGTTCCCCTTGTCGCTCCTTCAACCCATTCACATCTCGTCCACACTGCTTTCATAGTTTTGGAAACTTCTTCTTTTGTCATTTTAGTTTCATGGATACAAAGAATATGAGGTTTATTACTTAAACAAAGGTCCTTGATACACCTTTGCTTTGAGGGGGCATTAACATCTTTTATATTCCATGAGATAATCATATCTCATTAGAGGCTATTAGAAAAGCCAAGAGCTATATTGCATGTATACTATTATAATATATATATATATATATATATATATATATATATATATATATATATAATTTGGCTAGTGTGAAAAACCCCTACAACCAACGCACAGGGCTAAACAATCTTCTCCCAACCATAACCCCTTGTAAAGCCGAGAACTATGCTTATCAATAGGAAATTTAACACACACTGACCACACACCCATCCCCTCACACATACCGCGGTTTGAATCTTGAACCTCCCGAAGAAGAGTTAAAGCCCGAACCGTTGCGCTGTCTCCCTGGGACTATACTATCATATATATTATTTATCAATGTGTAATTTTTAAAATGACCAAATCAACTAAATTAAAAAAAAACATAATAATGCAAGTTAAAAAATAATATCACATATGTGTAAGTCTACACATATAAGCTCCATAATAAAGTAGTTCTATATACTTGATTTTTTTTTTTTTTTTGGTATATAGAAGCAATGGTTACAATCACGATTTTTAGTAACTACCAGCACAGCTGGTAGGGTTCTATATACTTGATTTAACTAACACAAAATTTGCTAAATTTTACATTGAAATGACAATGAATCTATTAAAATAATATCTTATGTGTCCACCACCATACTTATTCTTTCATTCAATTCATCTTTACTTTGTTCCTATAATAAAATTAAAACCAAACTTAAAATTTTAAATTAATAAATATAAAATATATATTTTTATTTATTTATTTATTTTTATTTTTTAAACTGTTATATATTATTTTCTTTTTCTTAATACATAATTATAAATTATATTTATTTCTTATATTTGCTTTCATTCAATTCATCACTATTTTTTTCTATAATAAAATTAAAACCATCAACCAAACTTTCTAAATTCATGAATATAAAATATAATTTTTATTTTTTAAATCAATACATAACTATAAATTATATTTATTTTTTAAAAACTAAATTTAATCAACGGAACTTAACACACATACTTAAATATATCCAAGTATACTCCAAACTAAGCAATGAGAGCGAAAAACTTGCCATTACCAAGCATCATTTAAGGTCCATCCAACTAACCAATCCGTGATGTACTCTCTTAATACAAAGAAAATAGATTCCAAAAAATAATAAAAAAATTGTTCCTAGTAGGAAGCTTTATCCTAAGGTCTACCTTAGGATTATGAGGATTATGATGATGTCCTCATCCGAGGAACAAATCGTAGTGCCTCCCACCACTTGACATGGAAAACCAAATATACTAGAGAACAAAACAAAAAAAACAATATACTAGAGAACAAAACAAAAAACCAAAATCCAAAAGGAAACAAGTCAAAAGACTGGACGAGGGAGGAATTTTGTAGGTTGGGATTGGCAACTCCACCATTTTACCCAAAGGTGGGGCCAACCCGATGCCACGTCGGCTCCCAATCCTTTACCGCCAAGTTGCGCGAATAAGCAAACGGTCAAGATGTCGCGATCCGCCAAATAAAAAGGTCCAAACAAAAGTCCCTACCCCAAAATAGCAATGTTTAACCACTTTAAAACTCTAGAGGGTAACCGGAATTAGAACGAGATCAGGATCGGGTTTTTGTTGTTGATGAATTACTCAGGGTTTTGTTTCGAGGACGGGTTTTTTAGCTTTAGACGAACGAAAAACCCTTTCTGTTCTGAAACCATTTTTAGGCGAGGAAAATCGAGAGGGAGAGCCAGTGAGCCATTGCAAACCTCGTGGAGAAAATCAAAGAGAAGGGGGCCATGGAGTCGAAGAAGCGCAAACCGGAATAGAATGGTGTTCCGGCGGAGATAGCAGTGGAAGATGTACGGAAAATGATGGAGCCCTTCACACGCGAGCAGCTACTGGAGATATTGCAGGAGGCAACGGCGAAGCACATGGACGTTTTGGAGCAGGTGCGGGCTATTATCGACAAAGACCCATCGCAGCGCAAGCTCTTCGTGCGAGGGTTGGGGTGGGACACCAACACAGAGTCCCATAAGAGCCTCTTTTCGCAGGTCGGGGAGTTGGAGGAGGGCGTGGTCATCATGGACAAGAATACCGGTAAAAGCAAGGGCTACGGCTTCGTCACCTTCAAGCACATGGACGGCGCCCTCAACGCGTTCAAGGAGCCCAGCAAGAAAATCGACGGCCGCATGACCGTCAGCCAACTGGCGTCTGCCGGCTCACAATAGACCTAGCCGGCAACCGATGTCTCGACCTGAAAAATCTATGTTGGAAACGTGCCTATGGACATGCCTGCCGATCGGCTTCTCAGCCTCTCTCCCAGTACGGCGAAATTGACGAAGGCCCCCTGGGATTCGAAAAGCAGTCCGGCCGCTCCAGGGTTTTGCTCTCTTTATTTTCAAGACGGTGGAAGCCACGCGGTGCTCGCTGGAAGAGCCCACCAAGACCATCGATGGCCACCAGCTCTTATGCAAATTGGCAGTCGAAGGGCAGAAACAGAAGCCCGCTGGTGTTAATCCCGGCGGCCCTGTGTCTGCCGACGGCTCGGAAATCGGTGGCTTAAATCAGCCTGGCTCTAGAATGCCCTACAACCCTATGGGCCACGACTTTGCAAATCCTGGACTTGGGATTAACCAGGGTTCAAATCCTGCGGCGTTCCCAACGCATCAGGGTTTGGGCCATCATGGTCTTGGCGGATGAGCTCTTTCCGTGCTTGCAGGGCACCCCAACCCTGGCGGTATTCCGGTTGGTTCAATGGGTCATCCGGTGAATCCTTCTTCCATGAATTCGGCTTTATCTTGCACAGTGTGATGCACGGTGTATCGAATCCAGTGCCCTCATCTCTAGGGATGGGCGCCTATGGAGGACAAGGAGGGAGTCTAGGACCTTATGGTGCTACGCAGGCTGGAGGATATGGCGGTAGTCAAGGGGCGGGGGGTTATGGTGCCATGGGTGCTGGATCTGTTTATGGAGGTCCTCCTACTTCTGGGCCTGCTCAATCGTGCAGGTTCACTGATGGGGGGCATTATTCTCTTTCGTATCAAAATCAACATCAGCGGTCGGGAGCATTGCCAGGGCCAGGGTACCGGGCAGAGGAATGTACTCTGGCGTGCAACCCTTCTATCCTGTCTAGGTTTGTTTTCTGATCTCTTTTTTTCTCATTGTTGTGTGAAGTTGGTTACAGTAAGAGATATTTCAGGCAACATATACTGCTTAACATTTTTTTTTTTGGTTGCTTTACAACATCTTGTGCGTTTCTGTATTTTAGAAGCATGTTTTGTGATTCTGTTTGTGTCGTGGTGCTTTTTGATTTGTGCGTGGCTTATGAATGCCTGTGATTGTGTTTGTTCTTGTGTTTGTGTGAATTTTTAATTGGATGGGCTTTATTGTTTAAATTCATCGTCGCTGTTTAATGGTTATGATTGCATATCTGGATTTAAAATAGCCTATGTCATCTATGTCTGTTTCTGTAGACTGAATAATGCAACTTGTTAGAATCCTACATGATGGATGTTTAATCTCGTCTGATTTAAAATTTATGAGTTGAGGTTAATTTTTTTACCTCTTTAACTTTTGATGCATTCGGGCCAGAAAATTTATTCCTGGTTGTTGTATGGTGCACCTAAATTAGTGGTTTTTATTCCTCGATATTGTATGGTGCACCTAAATTAGTGGCTTTTATTCCTCGATGTTGTGGTTTCAGCCTAAACTTACCTATGTGTTGTTGCTTATCTTATATTAAATCTTGTCATGATGTTCTAAGGGGTGTAGTAGTTTGCTTTTGAAGGTTGCTATTGTTTGATGCGCATTTCTATAGTTTCCTTCTTTTGAATAATGATTTAAAATGTAGTCTCTATAAGGTGAAGAAAATCTTTGAGTCAACAGCTTTGAACTATATATTTGATTTGGAGTTCTATGTGTGCTCATTGTTAGTATATATATATTTTTGATGGTTTTTGTGTTGGAGCAACATGCCATTGTTCGACTGAAAATCCTTCTGCTCGAATTTGCAGTTAACATCATACTGTATTCAACATATGATGTAGAACTAACTCTATTCTTTGTTATAGGGAATTGTTGGATATCCTTCCGACTGTGTAAATGTTTTAAATCCATTTATTGTCTTAAAAAGGTTATCTTCTTGCATGATAGGATGCACATAGATTTTTGTGCAGTCAAATAAAAAAGTTGCCCGATCATACTTTTTTCCAACCATAACTCCTTCCCTATACGGTATGAGCCAAGTGGGCATATCCGAGGCTCTTTGTTCACCTGATAACCTGGACATGATAACATTCATTGTGCACCTCATATCGTTATATGATATGCCTAAAGCAATACAATGGATTTTCTTTATAACCTAACAGGTGATAGGAGTTTTAGTAGATTTCTCTTTGAAGCATCTTATTCTTAGGATATTTTTCCCCTCATTTTGGGCTCATTGGTCATACTTAATCATTTTACAGTTGCACTCAGAGCATTGGTTTGCTATGTTACACATTCTTGCGGATTATGGGGTTGGAAGATATAGTTGTCCCTATGGTAAGCGGCCTTTAGCTTTAAGCCTTCCATATTTGCTTTTAAATTACTGACAGGCCTCATGCTTGTAATAATTTTTTACATAGAGCTCAATGCAAAATTTGTACATATGGGATGTGAATGTATTAGATACTGAGACTATTATATACCCAAAGTGTGCGTGTGTGTTAGCATTTACATATTAATACAAATATAATAGATGAGTGAGAGTAAGGTAACGAGCAAGTGGATACATGTATATGTGTCAATGGATACGAGTAGAGATTCATAACCTTACAAATATGTCTTCAATAATAAATAATGCGCATAATCAGGCACATTGTGCATGCCTTCCCTAGTTTTAAGGCTTAAGGCTTTGTCTTCAAAGCAATATAAAAATTCATCAAACTAGGGATGGACATCATCTTTGTGATGTGATCCCTTCCATGAGTTGACTGAAAATAACTTCACTTTAGAACGATTGGATTTTGAAGCATATAAAGATGCATTAATAAACAATAATCACAAAAATTGAGCATGTTGCCACCTCATTGAATCTGGGATAGTCCATCCCAAATTAACCTTGAGAGGTGGCATAATTGAAGATGACCTTTGTGTACAACTTTCATCTAGAATCCATGTTTGTGTACGGGGTTGGAAGATATAGTTGTCCCTATGGTAAGCGGCTTTGAGCTTTAAGCCTTCCATATTTGCTTTTAAATTACTGACAAGCCTCATGCTTGTAATAATTTTTTACATAGAGCTCAATGCAAAATTTGTACATATGGGATGGGAATGTATTAGATACTGAGACTATTATATATCCAAAGTGTGTGTGTGTTAGGATTTACATATTAATACAAATATAATAGATGAGTGAGAGTAAGGTAACGAGCAAGTGGATACATGTATGTGTGTCAATGGATACGAGTAGAGATTCATAACCTTACAAATATGTCTTTAATAATAAATAATGCGCATAATCAGGCACATTGCATGCCTTCCCTTGTTTTAAGGCTTTGTCTTCAAAACAATATAAAAATTCATCAAACTAGGGATGGACATCATCTTTGTGATGTGATCCCTTCCGTGAGTTGACTGAAAATAACTTCACTTTAGAACGATTGGATTTTGAAGCATATAAAGATGCATTAATATACAATAATCACAAAAATTGAGCATGTTGCCACCTCATTGAATCTGGGATAGTCCATCCCAAATTAACCTTGAGAGGTGGCATATTTGAAGATAACCTTTGTGTACAACTTTCATCTAGACTGGTTCTCTCTATGACAAGCTAGCTTCTTGGTTCTCTCTATGACTGGTTTACTCCTACCTTGCTCAAGGTTGGTCAATGAATTCACTTGCACACGTATTGGTTCTTGATTGGCTTGTGTCATTACCTTACTTAAAACTGGTAAATAAACTCCACAACCACACACATTGGTTCTTGAAAGATTTGCATCACATTTAAGATCAAGATAGGAAAAGAACTCATGAATCACACACATTGGTTCTTGATACAGTCTGACCTTTTAATTATGAATGTGTGGAATAAGTGGCTCTGCCCTCCTCTACCCCTATTAGTTTTCTTTGCTTGATATTGCAGGTTATTCGAATCTTACATGCTGTAGTTGTTTGGTGTGTGCTGAAAATAACACTTGCACCAAACTTGAACCTCGCTACGACTTTGGTCGTATTTTCATTTCCTTTTCTCTGAAAACAAAAGTAGATCAGTTTGCTTTCCTTTTCTGCACTTTAGATCAGTTTGCTTTCCTTGTTCTGAGTTTATTTATTTTCTGCATATGTTAGAGTAGTTTATTTCTTTGATTCTCAGTTTAGATAGAAGGTAGAAGGGAACCAGCGCAAGATCCGGAGGTTGGGGAGAGGGAAAACCTCCCCATCCATTTGTTGAACTGACGTCACTAGCACAAATCAAATTTGCTGATTTCTGTGTTCAACAATTACTGATCTACATAATTTTTGCAGTCGTTGCTTTCTTTCATGCAAGTGTAGATGTTATTGAAATTATCTAATAAGCAAGTGATGTCTCAAATAATATCTCCAAGGACAATTTCCAAAGAAATAATAAATAAGCTATTAATAGTTGTTATTTGACATATGAACTATCTTTTATGGGTATACACATGTACAATGTATGCACACACGTTTGTTGTATATGAACATATATATGACACTTAGATGCATAAGATTATGCTTGCAGTTATACATGGTTATGTCCATGACTATATACACAAACTTGTCTGGTTATTTGAGACATGTAAACATCATTACTTGGCTATTTTGCAATGAGTAGTTAGTTTGGCTTATGGGATATATAGTACAGCAGAAATATATTAAAGCATCGTTAATTTATTCTTCAAATAAAATAGAGGGGCATTTTCTTGGTATGCTTATTGATTCTTTTATTTGGAATAAAACAAAAAATCTGATTGCATGTCTATTGTTTGCTGAATATGTAACTTTTTTTTTGTGATTGTTAACTATTTATTCCTGTACTCATTGGTGTACAAGCATTAAAGGTTTATTAAGAACTTGGGAGACTATAAATGTACACTTCATAGTTCTTTTGTGGTGTCTCTAATGAATATCGTACATGATAAAGTTTTGTAGCCATTTTGGAGAATCTGGAATCCTGCAAGAAGCGATCGACGAGGGGTAATTGGTACACCTTTCTTCTTTGTTTCCTACAATATTGGATAGTGTGCTCAGAATCAAGTATAACGTATTTTTGTGTCTTATGTACATATCCCTCATATGGAAAATGTCTATGTATCAAGTATAAAAACTTGCAATTTCTGGAATTCAGGCATTTTAGTGGCAAATTTCATTGAGCCTTCGCATGATAAGCAGGATTTGAACGTACAACTGTCCTGGCACGACTCGAGTCCAAATTAATTCAGATGCAGAAGAACTACTGGTTTGTGCATGCATTTCAATTTTCTAATGGTACTAAGATGCATTCACTTCATTAGTATTTAATCTTGTATTGATGTTTTAAATTTAATTGTCAGGACACACAATTGTCCGTTGATTGGCTATTCTCCCAAGCGAGGAAAGAAGAAAGAAAAATATTTACTTTCAGCAAAAGGTATACGTAATGTCAGCTTTGTTGTTAAGCAGTTACCTTCTGTTTACATGATGTCGACTTCTAATGAAGCCTGTAGTTAGTTTTTTCTTTTTTCACACTTTGGTTATGCCACATCGTTATAGCAGGTTATGGTCTAGATGCATTTTGGCCATGGAGTATATTAGATGGATTATAAATGCTTCTCCTTTGACAACAAGGATTATGGACTGTATTGCAACAGAGACTGAGGCATCTGAAATACGTGTCCTCTCTTCTACCAATGGAAAGAAGGCTGAAAAGACATCAGTTTCAGCCATGAAAGGTATTACATTATGCGAACTTGCTATGAAACCCATAATTAATCCTCTCTTTTTCACACTTTGCTAGTGACATAGCTTTATTTTAATTTATGCTCAACATGCTTTTCCTCTATCATGGGAATATTTTAGATGAATCAGATATGCTTTTTCTTTGAGTATTGTTGTTATGGACTATGCTATTGCAGATGTTAGGTCAAATGAAATGCCCATATCCTCTTCTGCCAGTGGAAAGAAGGCTGATAAAATTTTGGTTTCAACAACAAAAGGTATGTCTAATGACTGCTCTGTTGTTAGCTGGTTACTACTTGTTTACATGATGACAACTTGCAATGAAGTCTGTAATTAGTTCTTCCTTTTATGCTTTGGTAATTATAACAAAGAGTTATGTGCATTTATGGCCTTCATGCTTTTGCTTTATGTTACAGTGTGTTAGATGAACTGTAAAATGCTTTTCCTTTAGCTATTAATGTGATGGACTGTACTGTTCCAGAGATTGGGGCAACTAAAATGCCAATGCCCTCTTCTACTAGTGGAAAAATGGTTCAAAAAAATTCAAATTCAGTTGCAAGAGGTATATGCAGTGAAATATTTGCTCTTAGGCAGTTACTGTTTGTTTTCATCATGCCAACATGTTGGAAAGCCTGTAATTAGTTCTATTTTACACTTTGATAATGACATGAGGTTGTATTAGTTTATGGTGTACATGCTTCTCTATGGTGGATTGTTGTAGAGGAGTTATGTGTGCTTTTCCTTTAACTACTAGTATGGACCTGTATAGCTATGGAGATAGTGCCAAGTAAAATGCCCATGTCCTTTTCTTCTAGTGGAGTAGAATCTATATCTTACTCAGATATCCTGTCCCTGCAGTAACCCAAGTTCAAAGTATGGAGCATGTAATCCAGCAATCTGATGATAACATTGTGCAAGCAGAAAGGCAAAATGCTTCTTACCAAGCACAACCTGAAGTTATGAACTTACCCCAGGAAGAGGTTCAACAACCAGGTTGTGTAGGGCCATCACTACAAAGGCTAAGTAAATCCAATCAGAGAATTCCAGAGTTGCAGAATAGATCACTGCAAGACAGAAATTATATTGTTGGAACAACAAGAAGCTCTTCAAAAGAATTTAGTCTCTTCTGAACTGCATGCCAAAGGAAATTACCATCTGCTTGAAGCACATTCCATCTCATCAGAGTCTCCGGAGCAACTGCAGGTCATTTCCCTTGTCAGTTTAGTGCTGTATTCACCCTTAAATGATTTTTCAGATAGTGTTGCATCTTCAATACCTGTCTTTAGACTTCCCAATGAACTTGATGCAACCCAGCTAAATAGAGTAAATAATTTTGTAGTTACTGCAACAACACAAAAGTCAAAGGTCTGTGCTTATCTTCTATATTTCTTATATTTATTTACTGTGAATCTCAATCAAATGTTATGTGGTAGTCAAAATATCTTGATGCGAATTGTTGCCCACTATATAAACTACTAGAGGTGCTTGGCTGGTTCCTTCTTATATGTTTATCATCCATGTTTTTGTGTATTATTATCTTTCTCAATGTATCTTGGCATCCCATTTAGGATGTAAAGAGATTTGCATGCTAGAAAAAGCAGAGTTTCGTTAAAAGTGAAATATATAGTTTTGGTTCTTCAAATTCACAATGTATTTTTGATAATCCTTTTCCAAGGTGAAGAGGTCTTGCTTTTAATTGTTGTTAACCTTGGCAGTCTACAACCATCCACAACAAAGTAGGCATTCATACAATGTCTTTTGCAATGTGATAACCACAAAGTCCATAAAAAAGTTGATTGCTAGTCATAACCTTCTACTCAACCAACATGCCTTTCCCTTTGATCCTATACTGATCCTATCCTTGCAATTTGAATTCAGGAGGCCATAATTTGGGTGTTTATGATTCTTGCTAGGTCTTCAGGAGTATGTTGATACTCGAGTCGCTCTCCACAGTTATGTTTGTCAATTTGTGTTCTAATAACCCTATGCAATAATGGCAGACTTCATACTTACACAAAGCGTGAGAATGATAAGCTTGACATGTTGTTGGCCTTAGGGTTGCTACTCATTCTCCTTTGACATTTGTGCTATCTCTTAACTTAATTTTGCAATATGGGACGATTTGTAATATGTTTGTGACCTTTATTCACATTGGAGATTGCAGCATATATATAGCAATATCCACGTTTGAGTGGCATGCCAATAATTTTTAATTGTCTGCTTTAGCATTTACACAGCTTGTTTTTGAGATCATCACTTATTGACCATGGTTTGTTTCACTCTGGTTAGGCTTCCTCCCACCTTTGCTTTTCTTTGAAGTTGTTTGGGTATTGTTTTCACTCGGATTTTGTCTTAGTCATGACCATGGTGTGCTTAATCTCTTACTCAACTTCAAGCATATTCACATTACCCTTTGCTTACTTGGGGTAGTGGTTGTCATTGTGGTTCCCAAGTCCACAATGTCCCCACATGAGTTGTGGGGCCTTTTGATTTGTATTATTGCCTTATTGGGCGATCTCTTATAAAGTGGTTTTATAATTTCTATTATCTCCCATTTGCATCATATTGGATTTTGCTACTGCCACCTCTTTGGTTTTGGTTTCATTTGTTTCCCTTGTTTTGGTTTCATTTGTTTCCTTAAGGGGAATTTTGGAACCTACCACTTGTGGTTTCTTTCAAAATGTTTGTGGAGTTGTACCCTTGTATTGGCATCACAAATACCTATTAATCATGTTTCATATTGAACAGGTATTCCTTTGCGGTTTTTACATTGTAATGTCACAAAACTTTATCTTTGGACATGCAACATAGGTATGTCTTGTTTTACAATATGTACATTGAATTCCCTTCCACTTCTTTTTGGTGTTTTTTTGGAATTCTTTGAACATTTGCATTTGTCGTTGTAAAGAGTTTAATTGACATCCTGTATGCTTCATTATTGGCATCGTCTAAGATGTCGATTGTTGCTTGATTCTTACCTTAGGATGATGTCTTAGATTCACTTTCAGTATTAATTGACCAATCCAGCATGTCTTTTTACTTTGTCAAAGTGACCACTTCATCTTCTTCCTATACTCGGCAAGATGTCCCTCAATAATCCATTTCTTTTTTAACTTATTTGTTGGCTTCTTTTCTAATTTATTGACATCTCTTAAATCTTGATTTATAGGACTAGAAAGGGTTCATATTATGATATCTTGTTTTATAGATCATGGCAATAATGTCATTGTTATTGTGTAGCAGCTTGAACTCCTCCTTGAAGGATTCCCTTAATTCCTTCCATGTTTGGTACTTATCTTTTGGCAATTCTATGCAGCAGTTTATTGCAATATCATGCAATGGTGTCATTAGATGGATCCACCTCATTATGTTTTCCTTGGACTTCCAAATTGTGATGTAAGTTTGATAATGTCTTGGTCTTCTTTTCCATCACCATGAAATTTGGGAACTTTTGCTTCTCTCAGAAACTGGCCATTACTACAACTGGTTGGTTTTACATTAGACTGGTTGCCCTCTCTCTGAACTTCACCTGCATATTGAGGCTTGTTAAATACATTTAGGACTTGTGTTCTTTTATTGTTGGAGGTTCCTTTTGTGCTTCTTTGTTTGCAAGATATCCTTTGACTACATTCAGTGCTCTTGCAATTGCATCCATCCCATCCATGATTGGGAACTGTTCTTATAATTCTTTCTTGGTCTTATCTTCCTAGTTTTCATTGAAGATTATCGACCTTTTAATCCAAAACAAAATCTATTGATATGCAGTCGTCTCCAAGTTGTGGTTAAGCGAGGATATTAGAATGTGTAGACTTGCTTGTTTGGTCGCAGAGCATCTTTTTTAATTGACCCTTGGGTTGAATTTATTTGGGCCATTGGATTTTTATTATTATTATTTTATTATGTGTGGTGGATGCTAACTCTTATCTTCTCACCACCTTGAGACTGTATAAAAGCATCACGTTTGTTCATTTCAATTATCTTATTATCAATTCTTTCATTCATTCTTCTTTAATAAAGTGTTCCTTATGTCACTTTCTCTCTTCTTTTAAATGATTTGTTATGTTGAACGTATGAATTCTCTAACATTTTGTTTGGAGGGTTTATATTGATTGGATGTGGATTAAACTCTAAGGTGCATGATAATTGGGTGATGGGTGCTGATAAAAACCCATGAAGGCCCATGATAACTGGATGATTAAATTTTGATGAGAACTTGTGAAGCCTCGTGGCAGTTGAAATTGGGTATTATTGGAAATCCATGAATAATCACAAAAGTTGTGTGATTAACTACTTTTAGAAACTTATCAGACCCCATGTTAATTTGGTGATTGCATAGCTAATCGTATTATAAGGAATGTCGGGCAAAATTAATGAATTGTGATGAAGTGAAAGAATGGTAAAACGTATAAAATGCACATGGTAAAATTATTTTACTATTTTATGGAATTTCCAAATAAATGATTTCTTATAGTGATAAAGCGGTGTTTGTCATCTAGACATGGTTTGGTACTAGTCTTCACTGGATATGTTTGATGACTGATATTTACCAGGTTGTAGATGTTTATTATATAATTCCTGGTCTTGTATCTTATTGTTGCGTTTAGGTATGGGTTCTTCCTGTTTTTGAAAATCATGGATTTCATGTGGACTATTACTTTTTGAATTGTTTCAATGTTGTATTATAATTGAAGATGTAGTTGATCCTTTTGTACCAAAAGTGACACTGAGGTCTCTTCTTACAATATTTTTCTATACAATATATCAAAATTGTATGAGCATGTCATGATCTTGTATTTAAGTTATTATTTTGTTATCTAGATAACTTTAACCCTTTAATCTTGTTCTTAGAGAGAGAATCTATGTTTTTTGCATTACAAAGAAGCTCATGTAAGATACCATACATGGCATCTTTTTATTTTAACTCTTATTCTTTATTTATAAGCAACCTGTCTCCATTCACTTCAGAGATACCTTCTAAAAATTGTGCTTCCATAGTTTTCATTGTCTTCATATTTGAATGTTCTCAAGGAACTACAACAGTATAATGAAAAGGTTCCATAATCAAATTTTCTATTTACTAATTATTTCTCAAGGAGCTAATATTGAAAGAAGCTTTTTTGAACTTGGTTTCATTTTTCTAATCTAGGTTGCTATATCACTGTTGATGGGATTGGCCCAAGCTACTAAAGCTGCAGATGCTATGGCTTGTGCTGAATTTGGGTTAAGCTCAAGATTGCAGAGTCATGTTGTCAATACGGAAATAGGTTTAAGTAATATACATGAAGATATTATTCATAGTGAGGATCTTAATGTAGTTGATCCTAATAGGCACAAGCAACTAGAAGATGAAATCATCCAATTGAAGGAAAGGTTTGTACAAGCCTGCCTAGAAACATTGTCCGACTTTTATGTTGTGTATTTTTTATCAAATTTTTAAAGATTTATCTTTGTAATTTACATGCCAAAATTTTGCTTTTCAGTAAAGATGGAGATTGAAAAAAATAACAATCTACAAGCCCATGTAAGAATAACCATTTTTGTTCTAAAAGAATAATCTCATTTACTTGTTCCTCAAGCTATTTGTTTTTTTCCCCTATTTCTCTTTAATTCAATTTGAGCTTTGGCTTTTCTTTGCCCTCTCTCTCCTTTGAAACATGTATCATATATTTTATTAAGAGCAAAGATAAATATATTACATTATATCTTAAAATATGCTAGTCCAAGCAATGTAGTCAACACAAATTATAGTAGATCCATTTGAGCAATGATATTCCCTTGTCTGATGAGACGTGATGCATGCTTGTAAATGACACAAGTCCTCAAATTAGCTAGTTTACTCTAAGATCCTTTCCAAGGTTTATGATCATTAATGTATCCCTCTAAATTGAAATACATGTCTGAAGTGTTTCCTTTTCATAGGTGATGGAATTGTCATTAGAGATTACATCAAATACCAGGGTGTTATATTAAAGCACGGATCTCTAAATAGTATAGGCCATTGAGAAGTTAAGAGACTGCAAGAATTTGAACAAGATAGAAAGAGGGTATGTTGCCCTGCTTATGGATTATGCCTTTTTCCTTTTGTAGAAATAAATAAAGAAATCTGTAGCAACAAGTTTACAATGGATTAGTTATTTATTATTTGGGATTTTCTTATTTTATTTTTTATAATAATTTTTTCTTCGTTAGAGCTCACGTTTGTCACATTTGCTTGTCTTTGATGTTCTAGACTGTGGACTGGTAGGTTGTGTTTTCTTTTTCTTAAATCATAATTTTTTGTTGAGGATATCTTATACATTACTTTAAGATGATTTTTCTGTTTTTTTGGTTAGAAATGACAATGAAATATCCTTGAGATATTTTTCTTGGAATTAAACTCTTGTAAAAATGTGGATATTAATAAGGCTTGTTCTTAGTTTTCTTCAGTAATTGGTTAACGACATCATTATTATATATTGATATTTGATACATATCGTCATTTTCATGCTTAATGCCATGATCATTCATTGATAATAAGGCTTGTTCTTAGTTTTCTTCAGTAATTGGTTAACGACATCATTATTATATATTGATATTTGATACATATCGTCATTTTCATGCTTAATGCCATGATCATTCATTGCAAGTTGAAGAATATTAGTATCTAATATTTCTTTTTTGTTTGAATTGTTTGTCCGTAGAGTATTGAACAAACATTTAAGCCTTGATGCCATTCAAAAATTGACCTTTTTAAATATCAAAATATAAATTGATGAGTAGAAGTTTCACTGTGGATGGAAGTTAATTCTGATTTAGCTAGTGTTGTTTTTTAGTTTGAGATCCTTAACTTGAGATGAAAGTCTTGGGTGTGGTTACGAAGGTGGTTGATCTGTACATCTTCTTCTATGAATGTTTATCAATATCTTGTAATGAATAATGTTACTTAACTTAAGCACTTCTATCAGTCTAGTTAAAAGTTATCATATCAAACATTTCTTCCCAAATACAGAAATACACATATCAAACAGTTAGGCCTACATAAGCGTATATAGAAGTGTACTTCTATCAGTTGAGTACAAAGTTATCATATCCAACACTTCTACCCAAATATTCATATCCACATGTTTGACACAGATCTGGATATGATACTTCTTGGGTACCGTATACAAACATATCTAAATAAAGGAATGCCATATATTGACATATCTGAATGCATGCTGGCGTTTGTGCCTAACTATATGTAATACTTTTGCAGCTGTATCCATCACATGGGATTGTAAAAAAAGAACATATAATTTAAAAAAAATTGTAAAACACATAAAACCAATGAAAATTCCTTCCCTTGAGTAATGACGATATCCTTTTTAAAGCTTACGGTTGTGCCAAATTTTTCATATTCTATGTTTTTTGAATATATAAAATAAATATTTTTTATAATGTTGTATTATATCGTCAGGAGTCTTGAAAATTTGCCTTATCCAAATCGGATTGTGTATACGTTGCTATGCAACATTGGCTTTGTCATAACCTTTTCTATAGTTTGGATTTTCACATAATAATTTTGATATCTTAATTCCTTTCTCTTATGGAATGCTTTTCAATCTTTCATTTTGCAATGTTGTTTTCACATCACATAGCATGTTAAATTTTTAAAGCTTATGCTGCTCTGAACCAAATGCTTTGATCTTGAATCTTGGACTTGATAGGACAAACTTCAGATTTTATACCTGCAAGTAGAAACAAAATAACAGAGAACAAAAAACAACACAAGTGACACAGAGATTTACATGGAAACCTGCAATGTGCAGGAAAAACCATGGGGCAATGGCAACTTCTCTTCTTTTATTATTTTCAGCAAAACTTTACATTCACGTTTCTCAACGTTTCAACAACATAACATATGCAAAAGGATCACATCTCTTTTATAGAGCATAAGGAAGACTCCAAACTGTTCGTTTCCTCTCCCAAAGGAAGCCTCCAAAAACTGTTCGTTTACACTCCCAATGAAGGTGCTTGAACCTGTTCATCTTCTGCGGTTAGACGTCTATCCGGACGAGACGTCTGGTCTGATGCCTAGACATTTGGCAGCCTAGACGTTTGGCCTAGACGTCTGACCTGCTGCCTAGACGTCTGGCAGGTCAGACGTCTGGCCTGTTGCTTAGATGCCTGACCCAGACATTTAGCAAGTTAGACGTCTGGCCTGCTGCCTAGACGTCTGACCTAGGCGTCTAGCAGGTCAGACATCTAGTATGCTGCAACTTCCTTTTTTGCTGCTTGTACTTGCATAGTGACTTCGCTTCCTAACATTCTTCCACTTGAAGTCCTTGTTGCTTAGATGCCTGACCCAGACGTTTAGCAAGTTAGACGTCTGGCCTGTTGCCTAGACGTCTGACCTAGGCGTCTAGCAGGGCAGACATCTAGTATGCTGCAACTTCCTTTTTTGCTGCTTGTACTTGCATAGTGACTTCGCTTCCTAACATTCTTCCACTTGAAGTTAGTATTCAGGATTTCTTTTGCCAAATATTTTTAGCTAGTGCCAATTGCCCAATGCTGCCCTTGTTACTTTTTCAGCAAGCCTAGAGAAGTTCTGCACAACTCAAACTTCTCTACCTTGATTGACTTTGTAAGCATATCTGCTGGATTCACTTTAGTGTTGATTTTCTGCAATAGGATCCTACCTTCTTCCTCCACATTTCTTATAAAGTGGTACTTGACATCAATGTGTTTCGTGCGATCATGGAATGTTTTGTTCTTCACTAGCTGAATAGCACTTTGGCTATCACAATGTAGCGTAATTTTCTTCTGCATTACCTTGAAGTCACATAACATTCGCTCTAGCCAAATTTCCTGTTTGCTGCCATGAGTTGCTGCAATGTATTTTACTTCAGTGGTTGATAAAGCCACAACAAACTGCAACTTAGAAGCCCAACTCACTTCTCCACCAGCAAGAGTGAAGGTATATCCTGCAGTGGATTTTCTCCCATCTCTATCTCCACCATAATCAGAATATGCTCCAAGGTAAATGGCAACATCTGAAGTGGCTCTTAAATATCTCAATATCTACTTCACGTATTCCAATGCTCCTTACCAGGATTTGCCATGTACCGGCTGACTACTCCCACTGCTTGGGCAATATCCGGTCTGGTGCTCACCATGGTATACATGAGGCTTCCTACTGCGATGAATGCGGTACACGAGACATGCTTGTCTTCTCTGCTTCTGTTCTAGGACACTGGTTGGAAGACAACTTTAAGTGTGAAAGAAGTGGGGTACTAACTGGTTTTGCATTCTGCATATTGAAGCGCTACAGAATCTTCTCTATATATGACTTTTGACTTAACCAGATATTTCTTCCTTTTCTGTCCTTGTGTACCTTAAACCCTAAAATTTGGTTTGTTGTTTCTAAATCCTTCATTTCAAATGTCCTAGCCAATTAAGCCTTAAGATCAATGATTTTCTTCATGTTAGGGCCTGCAATCATCAAACCTCTTATAGTATGCACAATGGTCAGCTTCACTCTTGCTAAAACTTGGCTCTTCATGAAGGTGTCAAATTTCTTGGACCACATCCTTAGCGTCTGTTTCAACCTGTACAGTGATTTCTTCGATCCGCAAACCAAATGCTTTTTGCCTCTTTATTCATAGCCCTCAGGCTTCTCCATATATATCTCTCCCTCGAGATCACCATGCAAGAAAGCAGTCTTTACATCAAGCTGCTCCAGTTCTAAATCCCGTGCAGCTACAAGTGCAAGTAGAACTCTAATAGTAGTCATCTTCACAACTGGAGAGAAAATTTCATTAAAGTCAATACTTGACTTCTACACATATTATATTTGTATTAATATTCCATGGATTTTCTCCACTTTTTTGCATTCTCAAACTCTCTAGCTTTCTGAAATGAACCAGGTTCACCATCATCAGTAAACAAAGCAAAAGATGACACTTTTGTGGACGTGTAGATCTTCTAACCCAATGATCTGTCGATTGTGGCTCTTGGTATTATGACCGTTGTGGTCGCTCTACTTCTTCTACTTGTTCTGCATGCTGATCAAAAACTTCAAAATGTTGATTTTCACATTCATCTTCACTCATTTCTACTTCAATTGGTACAACATTAGGAGTTTGCTGTACCTCCTACCTTTGCATGGATTTTTCATCAACAATGACATCTCGACTAATAATTACCTTGTGGGCAGTAGGATCCCACATTCTATACCCTTTCACTGTATCTCCATAGCCGAGAAAAACACATTTGCTTGACTTCGTGTCAAGCTTGGACCTTTTTTCTTTGGGTACATGGGCAAATGCATCACAACCAAAGGTTCGCAAATGAGAGTAAAGTAGAAATGACGAAAGTGGAACTGAGAAATGTTGGTAATTCGAAGGCTCGTCGGGCTCTTTTTATTTGTTTTTTTTCTCCGGGGGTAAGAAGGGAATGTAGCATGAAGGGGAAATTTTTGTAGAATCTCAATGTAGCATGAAGGGGAAATTTTTGTAAAAGGGCAATGTAGCATGAAGGGGAAATTTTTTCTCCGGGGGCAGAGGGATTTTTGTAGAGACCTCTAATTCAGCATCAAACATTTTCATAACTTTTGGATCCATGATTTTGACTTATGGTACTTCTACAATGAAAGGGTTATGCCATATTAAATATACTCCCATTTCTTTTTATTCTACTAAATTTACTAAATTTATTATGGTATCATCTACGTTAATTAACTACGTTAATTAACTTTACAGAATATTTGTTAAAATGTTCTCTTCATAGAGTTACATTTTCCTTATCTGACATTGGAATGGTAGCATAGGACCAATCCAATTGAATAGATCCTCCCAATTGTTCTACCCAATGCTTGCTTAGTAGGAGTGAAAAGAAAGGATCAACATCTACTATTGCAACATCCATCACTATACCTTTCTTGGGATGTTGGTCTAGATATACTAATAATCCAGTTATCACTCCAACACAAGGTATTTGCCTACTATCCATTATTGATACAGGGGCAAAATCTCTTGTGCAGATTAATCCCAATTGGTCAACTATCATCTTGGGCATGATATTATGTGAAGCTCCACTATCTAGCATACAATTATGGATTACATACCTCTCTCCTTCATCTGAATAATATCTTAATGACACATAGAAGGGTCTAACAGAGGATGGAGACCTGGTATCTTGCTGATTTTGTCTAGCAGCATTACAAGATGGGTCTTCATTTTGCTCAATAAGTCTGAATGCTCTACATACTTGTTCTCTATATTGCTAGCCTTTCATAAGCTCACCAAATGTGATATTAACCTTCTATTTATTGAGTTCTGACCCAAAATCAAATTTTGTCTTTTTTATATCAAGCGGTTTGGTGCTTTCTTCTTTAGACATTTCTTCTTCCAATTCTATCAACTTAGGGGTTGCCTTTTGGGATCCTATCCATCTTTTCTTTACTAACATTTCTATTTGTGGAGGGTTGTTTACTGGTAGAAGCTTTCTCTGTTCTATCAGGGACTATTTTGTTTTGAAATTGTAAGCTCTTGGGCAGGTATGATGGCAATCTCCTTCCCTTTCTCTATTGGATCTTGCAAGAGTTTCCTGAGAAGTGCTAGGTGTTGCCTCTATCCTCAGGTGGGAGCTTTCAAGGACTTGAACTTGGTGCTCTACGATATCTGCAATACTCACCGTAACCTCCATTAGATCAATACCCCATTCTTCTAATATTTCCAATATAAGGTCTTAACAAACTATCGGGGTGGCTTCTAGGATGAGAGGAGCTACTAACTCTACAAAAATCCTTCTTAATGAAACCAACTCTAGAGGGTAGTCATAAACCTTTTGAATCTATGAATTACCCCTCATATCATAAGGGAAATTGTTCCATACATTTTACAAATCCTCTCCTTTCTTTATGGATTCCAATAATGCTTCTTCATAGTGGTCTTGTTTGTGTTGGACCTAGGCATAGTTGTTATTTTTCATCACACTTTTGTACTTTTTATCTGGGTCGTAGGGCCTCCAAGTCACTTCATCAAAATCCATGAGTTCTAAATTGTACATCCCTTTGAATAGAGCTGGATACCCTAAAAATATGTAATGCCCAAACCTACTAGGGATGTTGAGCTAGGGGACCTTGCCATGTTTTTTTACTAACCTCATCTTGGCTTCTTCAACAACCTATCTTACTAGCTCCAAGGTAGTGAGAGATAAAGGACAATACATGGGTAATAGCTTAGGGGGAATTTTGGCCCCGTAAAGCCTAATGTACGTGATTTTTTTTTAAAAGAAGTGGTTCCCTATATCCTTTTCTTTAAGAAAATTTTTAACTCCTGGTCCCATTCTCTCAAGGAGGTTGCCTGTTATGATCCAATGAATTTCCACCATGAAATTATCGTAGAACCATCCCAAGTGTGAGCATCCTTCATGTATCTTCCGAAACCTATTCTAGACGTAAGGGCTCTCGATGGCTCCTAGCCTTCTTTTACTTTTGTCTCCTAATTGCCCAACTAATAGATGCACGAGAATTGAGTAGTGGGATAATCGAGGCATTTATTTCCTTTGCTCCAAAATTGCCTTCTTCAAATTTGTTAATTGGGTGTGCATTCGTCTACTCAACTCTTCTTCCTAAGCATAAATGGGGGTATTTATTCTTTTGTTAATGGGGAAATGGAATAGTACAGGCTCAAATAAATCAAACAATATTTTGAAAACTTCTAAATCAATTAACCTTCGAGACTGTCTTTCAATTACCTAGCAAATTAACTGCATGTTGGAAGGCGTCAGGTTGAAGACTTCCTAGATGTGTCTGGCCACGATGCTGAACACTGGTCGGTCCTTGTTGTCTCAGAAAGTTTTGGTACTTTCATTATAGGCCACCGCCAACCATGCCATTAGGTCCGAATAGTAGTATACTCTAGGAATATCTGTTTCCCTAGGTTGATGAAAGCAATATCAATTTCCTAGAGTAGTATACTCTAGGAATATCAGTTTACTAGTAGTATACTCTAGGAATATCTATTGCTCTTGGGGAAGCCCTTGTTTTGTGACCTCCTTGCTTTGGAGAACAAGTCGACCAACAACCACGAGGCTCATTGCAGATTTTCCATGGTAGGGTTGAAGCTTTGAACACAAGTGTTCTCGATATCATATTGTTGGGCTGACATGAGCTGCTTGTTTGGCCCACACTTCTTGGTGAAATCATACATTGTAGTCCCAAGTACAGTTTCTCTAGGGACTTCATACAGTGACTAGTCTGTGATAAATTTCATGGCCTCTTTGGTATCCTTAGGCGTGAACATATTTACCCAAGTGACCACTTTGCTTCTCAAAAAATATTCCAACAGATAAAAACACACTCTCCCAATGCTTTCCAACTCTTTGCTCATCGACAATAGTTCTTCACTCTGTAAGTCCTTTGCTTGAAACAATAAGGGTGGTAGTGATGCTCGGGAGTGGGGGTTTAAGTACTTGAGGGTGGAGTGGATTCATTGATCTCACATGGAGTATCATTAATGGAGTTTCACAACCTGCCTTTTGAAATTAGCCAATGTATGCTTACCATTTCATCATTTCTAAAATCGAACAGTTATGGTATGCAATCTTCCTCGACCTATGCATTTGCGAGGACTTTGGTTTGTGTACTTGCAATCATTCACAATGTTTCTATTGGTTATTGGTATGCACTTTCTTTTGACGTGGAACTAAGAATGTGGTGGTAGTAACCTTCACAGGAAAATTTCATAAATTTTTTGCCACCTTGGCCTTGTAAAAGAGTTAGCTTAAAACACGTACCGTTAAGAAGTGATCATCTTTCTAGGCACTAGTTGTTAGATTTTATCATGAGGATTTTCCAACCTGCACGATTGTTAATCCAAGGGAAGAATATATCGTGATTGGGTTTTCTTAGCCTAAGTTTGATTATTAAAATTTAATAAGAGATTAATCAATACTTAAGGCACCTAAGCCATAACACTTACCCTTCTAAAGTTTATGCATTAAAAATAATACTCATCATTAGATATGGTTTACCCCAAGCATTGTTGTCCAATTATATCTAGGAATTTGCAGGGTCGCTAGTCCAATTATATATAAACGCATGCTAAATCAGCTTGATTAACCTTGAACACCTTGGGTTAGCAATAATTTGATCTAAACACTTAACCTTAAGATTAAAGAACCTTATTAGTGAGGCATTATTAATTAGCACGTTAACATCTCTCATACTCAGGATTTATTAAGCTTAATCGACAATTAAAACTTTAAAATTTTCCTTTAAAACATAAGCATCTAACAACTGATTATTTCCCCATGCACTCACCGTTCGATCAAATAATGGATTCACACACCCGTCAAATCTTCCAAAAATGCGCAAAGGTTAATCAAAATAAAGGGGGGTCATTATCAATGTATTAGACCCTCCTTAATACTGATTAAGCAAGGAGCTTGGCTTTAATAAAATGTTTTAATTAAGCATCCGACAAAAAACTTGAGTGAATTAACCTTCGATCACTTTGAGAAGGCACCGCTATCGGATTTGGGTGGGATCGAGCACCATCGTTGGATCTGATGAAGATGCACACTTCATATACCAAGGGGGGAACTTTAATATGTGCTTTAGACCCTTGCTAATCATGATTAGCCTAGATTTAATCATGCTTTGACCTTGCTTTACCGATGAAACCTTGACTTTTGTTAATACTTGATCATTTCAGGAGAGCATTGTCATTAGATTTGATGAAGATCGTGCACTACCGTGGGATCTGATGAAGATGCAAGCCCTTTATCCATCGCTCAAGTGGATGCTTTATTTTTTGGTCAACTTCCTATGCGCACGACCATTGGATCAACTCAGGATTATGTGTGGTCATTGATCTCTTTAGATCTCCACAAACTTTAAACAATGGGCGCATACCCTTAGTTTCAAATAATCTTTTATTAAATGAAGAGGGATAGATTAGAAATTTATTAAGACCCTTGTTAATCATGCTTATCGAAAGCTAATGCAGTTTAATTAAAATTTAATCTTTGGGCACTCAAACCCTCCAACGTTAAGGTTTTGTTACTTTGAGTGGTGCGCGACCGTCAGATTTGATCGAGATTAAGTGCAACAGCTCAGATATGAGAATGTGCATGCTTTTCAATTATAGAATTTGAATGATGTGACTTAGCTTTAAATCTGAATTTAATAATGCTTATCAACGTGGTTTAATTATAATTAATCCTCGGATTAAGATTTAATAAAGTTCATAGTTAACTTTGATCACCCTTGGTGAGCGTGCATCCGTTAGATTTTTTAGATTTGCTTGACACTTAATCAAATGGGCACATGACTTATATTATGACCAATGTTGACTTTTCAACTTTAATAATTTGACATTTCATAGAGCGCGTATCCGTTGGATTAGCCATAGATCAAGTGCAGCCATCCAAATCTATCAACTTGTTCGATATTTAACCAAAGGGGGCACATGACCCTTGGTTTTAATCAATTAACTTCTTTCGGACTTTAGGTTATACGACTTTGACCATGGTCTTCCTTGACTTAACCTTTGGGCTGCTAATGTGAGCACATCCATCCAGATCTCGAGGGATGAAGTGCAACCATCCAGATCTCGGACTTGCATGACTTTTACCATAAAGAGGGCACATACCCTCTTTTGCCCACATGATTTAATTGAACCTTAAGTTTATTTTATTTCTATTTAGGCCCAAATATTTTGATCAATCTTATTAGAGACCTAATGACTTAGTGGAAATTTCATTTTTTTTACCCCTTTTAATAATCAAACAATTTCAACAGTCAAGGGGGATCTCTTTAGTGAACATTTTATTACCTTGAATTTAATAAGCTCTTTGATTATCGGATAAGGTTAACGGTCACAAAAAGGTAATTTATCAACGGTTAAGACCACAACTTTAGACTTGATTAAGATGAACATTTTTATAGTTGTTTTTTAATAATCAAACAATAGAAAACCAATTCTTAAGAAGTGAATGCAACAGAGACCAACAAAATTTGGTGACCTTATTGAAGCCAAAAAGTTTGAAATTAGAATTATATGATGTTGAGTCAAATTTGGCTCCAACACTCCTTTTGGCTCATCATGACATGATCAAAAATACCATTCTCAGTGCTTAATCCATTTGAGAATGAAACGATCCTAAGTATAGTAGGACTTGAATTTGCAGTCGTTCATCTCTAGCCAGGTTGAGTGGGTTTGGTCCATCAACCTTGTTTTTTGGAGCTCTCTTCAACCTCTCCCTCAACCTCCTCTATAAGTTTTAAAGAGTGTTTTCTTTTGAAAATGCTTTTCATTCCAAGGCACTCTCCTTTCCTCCCCTCCACATAATCAATCATGCCCCCCTCCCTTTAATAATTATAGATAGAGAGCCTTAAATAGCTTCTAGTTTAAAAGATTTAAATTTTAAGGTGTCTGCCTCTCTATAATCAAGACCTATATTTTCAAGGTCAAGTGCAAGGGCTATCTTCCCTCTCTTTTTCAGCTCAACTTTATTATATTATAAGGTGGGATTAAGCAAGTGGTGGTATTGAGTGAGCTGAGCTATTATTTAAGCCTAGCCTCTACCTTTAAAAGCGAAGGGTAGGGTGGTTTTATCTCTATCCCTATCTAAATATTTGGAGGGAAGCCATTAAATCCCTTACCCATGCTTTAGAACTCAAAGCATTGGACATTACGAATTTGACAGTAACCTCTCCCCTCCCCTATATTTTAAAAGGCTTGGTCTATTAAAGATAAAAGCCTACGATGACATCTGTCTTTGAAATATAAGCTCTTTAAAAATTTGGTGGTCTAGATGAATAACTACTTACTAATTATTTGATTGACGGAAGTCTTGCTCTCTCCTTCTAAAGATAAGGTTTATTGATGGAGGCTCTTTAATTTTTTTGCTTATCCAAAAGTGTTCTTTGATCTAATTTCCCCGCTTCCAATAAGTAGTGAGCTACATAGCCTTATAACCTAGGAATAAGAGTGACCCTTTTAAAATAGCGGGTCGGTCCAATATTTGGTATATTTTACAACTCAAGCCCTTACTAGAGAAAAGAGGTAGGTTTTGTTATCATATCGTATTCCTTCTCCCTAAACTATCATTCCATTCACCTCATAAACCATGAGAACCATAGGACCAAAGGATGATGCCATGGGGACTATAGGACTAAGGGGATGGGCTCTTAAAGGCATGACTTTAATTGGTGGATCATGGAGAATATTACTCCTAACTAACTTTAAAAGGCCTTTATCGATTCAACCAATTATCCAATTTTGAGGGGTTACTAAAGAAAGTAGCTCTTGCCTCTCTCTATTTTAAAAGGGCAACAGATCTTGGGGCTTCGCCTTGCCTTTGGAAGGGTGACCGGGCCTTTGTGATAACACAACACCTAGGTGAGTGCTCTCTATCTACAATCAATTTTCCAACTCCTTTATGCTATGACAGAAGATCTCATGACTAAATCTTAGGATTGATCATATAGGTTGAGTCTTGCTCTTCGATTCTTTCTCCTCCCTCATGAATTAGCAGTTTACTCAACCACCACAAAAAGAAGCCTACCTTGTCTATCATAGAGAGAGATTAAAGTTATGATGACCTATTAATGTGCCTCACTACTACATAAAGAGTGAGAATTTAGAAAGCCTCAGGGTTGATCTATCTTATCTTGCTAGTTGTTACAAGTTGACCAACTCTAAAAATGGGGGGATTGCCCTTACCAATTCTGGTGTTTTCACTATCCTATGCCATAGACAACCTTTAATAGGAACATGTTTTGTTCAATGAATTAAAAAAATCTTGTCCACTCTAATATAATATATACTTGGGTGACCACTAAAGAGATCAATGGATCCCACCTTGTATTCTCCCTTGGATGCAACTCATATTCTAAAGGTAGTTGTTGGTGCCATGTAGATGTTTAAGTTCTTTCATCATTTCATAAAAGCTTGAAACTTTAATGCCATTGTTTTCAATATTTATCAATGGGGCAACCCTCTCTATTTTAAAAGCAAGTGCTCTCTCCCCCTTTTGAAAATATGGTGAGGTAAGCAAAAATCTGGGGATGCAAAATTCTGCTCTATCGATGAGGCTTGAAGAAGCATTATTAAAGAGGATAGCTTTTCATGAAAAGCTTTTTAAAAGTCCCCATCTAATAAATATTTCTTAAGAGGGAGTTCTACCTTATAAGAGAGATTTTCTACTTTAGAAACCTTTTAAATCCTTATTTTCAAATAGAGAGAGGTTTGTAATCTCCTATCTATTAGTAAAGGTAAGGTTCGCTCTTCACTTTCGATTTTAAGGAGGCCATTCATTGAGGAGGGGGGAGTACTTCTAAGAGCTATCTAAAAGGTTTGCTCTCTATTTTAAAAGGGTAGTAGTAGTATGAATTAATCAAGTAGTTTCCCACTGAATGGATGCTCAACTAGAGTAAGCTTGGATACACCAATCAAGAATCAATGGATCTAGTATGCCCACCCATCATTTTCATCCCTCAATTATTATAAATCAAATCACCCCTCCTAATCATTCTTTCTTTTTTTCAAATCACCTCTACGTTGACTCAGTCATCCTACATCTTCATAACCTACATACTTAATGACGCCAAAAGGCACATTTTTCAAAAGCATCGAATCATCCCAAAATTTGGGGCAACCAAATTTATTTTTGATCCTCCCCCAATGGGATACATATTACATGATCATGACATCTACTCTTGACAAAAACCCTCTTTGGGGCAAAAACGGTATCACATCATTCATCACATGTTACATCATCCATATCATCTACAAGCAGTATGGTATTATACACCAACCCCCTTTATTTTCACCGTTGGGGCAAAAATGGTATCGCATTTGACATCATCATTTATCCACGAACATCATGGTACTTTACACCAACCCCTTCCCACCATTGGGGCAAATCGGTGTCACATTTTACATCATTCATATCATCCATAACATTTTACATCATTCATATCGTCTACAATCACATCGCATTTCACATCATTCATTCATCATTTGCACATATTCACCACATATTTCATCACTTGCACAATTTAATTTTCAATTGGCTCATGAGAATTTTCTCATTCACCAATTGAGGGGGTAAGCTACGCAAAATTCCAAAATTATTTATTCTTTTGCCTTCAATGCTAGTGCTCAAATTCCAACAAGAGAAGCTGCTTTTGTACCCGTAACCCAGGTAGGTGTCTTGTATTTTTGCACCATATTGTGTTTTACGTAACATGGTACAAAAAGGGGCATCTGTAGACACCAAATTACAACCATTAATCCTCCATCCTAACCATCCCACCACCCACTTGTCCACCATACACCTTTCCCGCCATCCATTTAGCCAATTTTAGTCCTTCCTGCCTTCAAAAGGCCCACTTTAGCCCTTTCTCACCATTTCCTAACCTAACTGGGCTTATTTTAATATTATTTTATATTATATTATAATATATTTATTATAAAATATGTATTTATAAACCCAATTAACCATAGCCGTCCGATTTAATCTAATCTCCATCGTCCATATTCATTAATCCATGCCACATCTAAAGTGTAATCTCAGCCTTAGGATCTGATTTAATTTTAGCCACACAATTAAAAGTGTAAAACTAAAACCCTAAGTAGCTAGATTATAAATAAGAGCATTCATAATGCTCAACCCCGAGAATGCACTAGAATACTTAATGCCCTAGAGAGAACATTGAAGAGATCCTTATGAAGCAGAAGGTTGCAGAGCTATGAAGATTTCCAAATCCCCTTGTGAGAGTTGATCCAAACCCTAACTTGTCATAGGTCTCCCTCCATTCTAGTTGTTTCCCCATCCCTCGCTCACTACAGTCGTCATCATGCTGCTGCCCTGAAAACACCATTCCAAATCTGCTATGTCACATCTACTGCTGCTACTAGGGCATCATAACAACAATCTGCATCATCAAATAGAGCAAGGTAAATCTTTGATTTATGTTTTTATTGCATCATCTATAAGTTCTGTATGTTATTCTACTATTGTGCAGTTAGGGTTTTATTAACATTGGAGGGTCTCACTCTATGGAGCCCTCACAGGTGTTATTAACATCTTTTTCTGTTTGTGTGCATGCAGATTTACAGGTTTCATTTACTATTGGATAGTTGCTGAAGTTGGAATGGTCCGAAATTGGATACCTAGAAGCCCACTCACACTGTTGGGAGCGGAACATATTCTGAAGACACTAATTTCTGTATAGCTAGGGTTTCGGAGAACCCTAACAAATCTGTAATTTATTGTATCAAATTAACTCGGTTAAGGCAGATCAATTGTAGGGATTTTTTCAGCTCCCCCCCTTTATTATTGAATAAAATAATATCTTGTGCAATTTCTGTCTTCCTTGAGTTATTTGCTTTTATATCTGCATAGTGTCATTTTTTTAGCTTCATACATACATTCCAAGAGAACAAAATCATGTTGCATATCTCTTCACTGTAAATGCCTCAAGCCTAGATCACCTAAAGATAACTACAGACTATATGGATAGATTCCCAACTATTTCAATCTATAAGCCTTTTGTGCCAGATAACATAGTTTACCTACAGGTCTTTCAAGATGACATAGATATTAAAGATTTTATGTCTCTACAAAATCAATATGCAGACATAATCTATGATGAAAAGGATGAAGATAAGCTAAAAGACCAGATAGGAGAACCAGCAGAAGTAATCCAGCTAAAAACAAATAAGATACCTAAAGGATTAGTTTCTCTGGAAAGTCTATTTGATGATTTTGACAAAGCTTACAAGCCTTTAAGCAGAGAAGTAATATCTGAAGACATTATTAATATTGGTACAATGAGAGAACCTAGAATAATAAAGATAAACATGGCCTTACCTACAAAAGAAAATGCTGGATACATCAATTTCTTAAAGAAGAATAAAGAATATTTTGTGGACTTATGAAGACCTTAAAACCTTCAAAATAGATGTGATGACACACATAATATCCCTGAAGAAATATTCCAAGCCATTTAGACAAAAACAGAGGAAGTACAACCCAACTCTACACCTAATAATGCAAAAAGAAGTACAAAAATTGTTGGATTCCAAAATAATTAGAAAAGTAAGATTTTCTTCTTCGATATCCAAGACATTATTAATATTGGTACAATGAGAGAACCCAGAATAGTAAAGATAGACATGGCCTTACCTACAAAAGAAAATGTTGGATACATCAATTTCTTAAAGAAGAATAAAGAATATTTTGTGGACTTATGAAGACCTTAAAACCTTCAAAATAGATGTGATGACACACATAATATCCCTGAAGAAAGATTCCAAGCCATTTAGACAAAAACAGAGGAAGTACAACCCAACTCTACACCTAATAATGCAAAAAGAAGTACAAAAATTGTTGGATTCCAAAATAATTAGAAAAGTAAGATTTTCTTCTTCGATATCCAATTTAGTACCAGTCAAAAAAAAGAATGGTGATATCAGCCTCCGTGTAGACTTCAAAATTTAAATAAGAGTTCGTTGAAAGATAACTACCCATTACCCAATATGGAACAACTATTGCAAGCAGTAGTTGGCTCATCAAGATTGTCCCTGTTAGATGGTTTTTTGGATACAATGAAATTCAAATTAATATAGAAGACAGACATAAAACCACATTCACTACACCTTGGGGCACATTTGAATATTTAAGAATGCCTTTTGAATTGATGAATGCAGGTGCTATATTTCAGAGAGCAATGGATTTTGCCTTCAAAGGATTAATGTTCAAAATAGTAGTTGTTTACCTGGATGATATCATAGTATTCTCTAAGAATCCAGAAGATCATTTAGAACATTTGGATACAGTTTTCGCTCGGTGCAAAGAATTTGGAATTTCTCTAAATTCCAAGTGCATATTCGGGACTACACAAGGAAAGTTATTAGGTCATATACTTTCAGAAAAAGGAATAAACATTGATCCAGAAATAATTGAAGCTATTTCCAAAATTCTCCCTCCTAGAAATTTAAAAAGTGTTCGGTCATTCTTTGGCAAAATAAATTTTATCAGAATTTTTTTTCCAAATTTTGTAGAAATGACCAAACCCATCAATGATATGGTTAAGAAAACTGGAGAAATAAAATGGATAGCAGAAAACATGGAAGCATTCAATAGAATAAAAGAAGCCATTTCTATTACTCCAGCTCTAAGCTGCCCTAACTATTCTAAAGATTTTAATATTTATTCATATGCATATGAACATTCAATTGTTGTAGTTCTTTCACAAAAAGATGATGAAAATAATGAAAAGCCAATAGCCTTCAAGAGTTCAGGTCTGAAAGGAGCACATCTTAAATACACTTACTGGAAAAGCATGCTTATGCAATTATTCAATATTTAGAACATTTTAAAGGTATACTTGATTAAAAAAAAGTTTACTGTTGCATCCCTTTCATAACAATAAAAGATGTTTTTACCCAATACGAACCTCTCATGCTAGAGAAATTTTGCCTGAAGAAGTCAAAACTTTTGCAATATGATGCTGAGTTCAAAATAGTCAAAACTATAAAAGGACAGGGCTTAGCAAAATATCTAGCATATAAAGGAGAGGACTCTAATAGTATCATCATAGTAGATGAAATGCATGATAACAGAAGAATCAATAATCAAGAATGTAAGTGATATGATGAAATTTTGGTATATCTACAAACTCTATCTTTTCCCAGAGATAGATCAACAAATACAATGAGGTCTGTGAAATATTATGTGCAGGATGGTGTGCTTTACGAGAAGCACCTAGATGGAGTGTTATTAGTCTGTTTATATGAAAATGAAGTTCCAAAAATAAGTAATGAATTTCATAATGGTTTCTATGGAGGACATTTTGCTCCAAAAGCCACAGCTAACAAAATAATGAGAGCGGGATATTATTGGCCTTCCATTTTTAAATATGTATATAAATATGTTATAAACTATCATAACTGCCAAGTTTTTGCAAGAAAGAAGCAACTAGCAGCCATGCCCCTCAAGCCAGTAATCATTGAGGCACCCTTTGCACAATGGGGTATTGACCTAATTAGAGAGATCAAGCCAAATTCATCTAGCCAACATAAGTGGATCATAACTGCAATAGATTACTTTACAAAGTGGGTAAAATTTGCACCTCTAAGGACATCCACAACTACCACATCAAATTCTTGGAAGAAAACATTCTAACCAGGTTTTAAGTTCCTCAAAAACTGGTTACAGATAATGCACAGTATTTTGTTTCATATGAAATGGTAGAGTTTTATGCTGAATATGGAATTGATTGATAAATGCCTTAAATATTTGGTATATTTTACAACTCAATCCCTTAATAGAGAAAAGAGGTAGGTTTTGTTATCATATCTTATTCCTTCTCCCTAAACTATCATTCCATTCACCTCATAAGCCATGAGAACTATAGGACCATAGGATGATGCCATGGGGACTATAGGACAAAACGGGATAAGAATGGTAGAACTAGTTAGGCAAGCAAAAATAGGACAACATGGGTCAAGCAAGATAAGATTAGCTAGAAGGGATTCAAACAATTGACTTCAAGGAAGGCTAAAACAAGACAAAATATGTAGGAACATAGCAGAATGAGAGAAGAAGATAGTAGGTCAGGCTAGGATAGGCTAGAAGTGCTTGAGATAGGCAAATTTGGTTGAAATGTTCCAAAATTGATGGAAAATAGCTAAAATGGGTTAGGTTGGATGAAACACACTAGAACATGCTAGGAAGGCCAAAAGGTGCCAAGTGAGTAACAATGGGTCAGATCATGACAAAAAGGCTAGAATAGTAAAACAAACAAAAATAGGTCAGATGGTCTAGGAATTGCCATTAAGTAGGTTGGGATGAGCCAAAATAGGCTAGGCTTTTTAAAATGAGCTAAAATGAGCTAGGTAGGCAAAATTGGACTCAGTTGTCTAAGATGAGCCAAAACGGGTTGAGTGGGTTAAAGGTGGGCTAAAATGGTCTAGGATAAGCTAAATCATGTTAGTAGTGTCAAAGTGGTTAGGATCGTTTAGAAAAAGTTGGGTAGGAAAAAATAGGTTGAAATAGGTTAGGTGGCATCGAAATATACCAAAATGGGCTAAGGCTAGCAAAATGAGCTAGGATAGGCTGGAAGAGGCCAAAATGGGAAGAACATGCTAGAATAGGATGAAACATGCCAAAATGGGCCAAGATAGGCTAAAACATACCAAGTTGGCCAAGTGGGCTTAGGTGGGATGAAATGGTCTAGGATATGCTAAAATATGTTAGGAAAGGCCAAAGTGGGCAGGATGGGTAGTAGGCAAAAATAGGTCAAGCAAAGGGGCCAAAACATACCAGAATAGACCAAGAAAGGTAAATGGATTGGTACAAGATGGAAGAGGCCAAAATGGGCAAGAAAGGTTAAAACATATTGAAACATACCATAATAGGACAATAAGGCTAGAATGGGCCAAGCAAGCAAAAATTGGTAATAACTATCCAAAATGATTTAAGGGGGCCAGAGTGGGCTAAAATAGGTAGAAATAGGCTACAAGGGCTAGATGGGATCAAAATTGGTTGGGAAACGTTAAAATAGACCCTATGGGGCTCAAAATAGTCTAGCAAGTTTGGAATAGGCTAGGCATGTTGGAATATTCTGAAACAAGTCAAAGAACAAATGGGCCAACAATAGGATGAATAGGCTAGAACAACCTAAAATAAGAAAGGTAAGTGGATAGGCTAAATGAGATATATGGAGTTGAAGGAGGTAGGAAGGATCAAGACAGGTTAAGTAGGCCAAAGTGAATAGAAATAGGTCATACGTGGCCGATATGGGCAATGTAGGTTGCGAAGAGTAGGGTGGGTCAAAACAAGTTAGGAAGAAAGTAGGCTAAAACATACCAAATCAAGCCAAATGGCCAAATGGATGAAAATAGGTTGAACAAGGCCATGTAGGAAAAAATAAGTTGGATTATACTACAATGGACAGAGAAGGGAAAAAGTAATCGAATAGGCTAGAATAGATTGTATAAGTTAAGACAGGCTAAAAGGGACTAAAAGTGGTAGGATAGGCTAAAATATGCCAAAACATACTCGAATGATTAGGATACTAGAACAAGTCTGGTAGGTTGAAAAGGGTTAATGGGTAAGAGAGGATAAAATGGGCCATGATAGATCAAAAAGAGTGAGAATGAGATGAAATGAGCCTAGTGGGCTAGGGCAGGCCAAAACAGGCAAGGATAGTGTACAATGGGTGGAGTGGGCAACATGATCTAAAGCATACCCAAATGGATGATTCTACTCAAATAGACCAAATGAATTAGAATGGTTTTAAATAAGTCAAAATAGGCAAAGGAGGCACAATAGGCCAAAACAAGTTAAAATGGGCTGATTAGATGAGCACTCATTAAAATGGGTGAACATAGGCCATAAGGGGCCAAAATGGATAATGTAGAAGGGACTAAAACAAGTGGCATGAGAGATGTTCTAAAGCAAGCTAAAATATACTAGAACATACCACAACAATCTAGGAATATTGGATACACCAAGCTAGTTAGAATGGGTTGAAAGGCCAAAATAAGCTAAAATATGAAGAAATAGCTTAAGTGGGCTTCAATATGCCAAGTTGGCCATGATGGGCCCAAATAGGCTAGTATACGCCAGCAAAATGCGCCAAAAGGGACCAAAATATACCAAAACATGCTATAAATATAAGAATAGGTAGAGTAGGTTGGAAAAAAGGCTAGAATGGGCCAAAACAAACTAGAATAGGCCAAAATAGCTAGATAAGTCTGAAATAGGTAAGATTAATCAAGATAGGCCAAGCAGAGCCAAAATATGTAGGATAGGTTAGATGTGCCAAAATAAGCTAGGAGGGCCAAAACAGGAGAGGCAAGGCAAAAATATGCTTAAACACACCAAAATAAACCAAGAAGGCCAAAATAGGTCAGGCTCATTAAAATAGGTCAAAAAAGGTTGAACGAGCCAAAATGAACTACATGATTAGGATAGGCTAAGATAGGCCAAAATGGGCCATAGGAGGCCAAAATGGATAAATAAGTAGATTAAAATAAGTAGGACAGGATATGTATGTTATAATAGGATAAATCAAAGTAGAATTAATTAGGAAGGGCAAAACTGGTTAGGTAAGCCAAATTTGGTCAAGTAGATCAAGACAAGCTAGAAGGAACCACGATGAGCGAGATAGGCCTAAATAGGCTAGAATATACCAGAATGAACCAAGAAGACTAGACTGGTTTGGACAAGTTAGAATGGGTCATAGAGGTTAGAATGGATCGACATAGATAGAAATAAATCAAATAGGCTAAAACATAGTAGAATAGGTTGGGATAGTTTGGAAGTGACCGAGATAAGATTGGCAAGCCGAACAAGCCAAATGGAGCCAAAACAAATTGGGATGGCCAAAACATAGTAGAACACCCCAACAAGATTGGAACATGCTAGGTAAGTCAAAATTGTTTCTATAGTAGGGGTTTTTAAGGTTTGATAGTTTATATTAGGATTTGACATATGACTGAATAGGGTAAGAATGAAAATATTCGGACCAATATTTCAAGCCATTCTCTACTCAAGGAGGGTTCCACAATATTGTAATATTTTAACCCATTCTAACTCACCTAGCCCATTTTGGCCTCCTTGATCTGTTTTGGTCTATCTCACTTGTTTTATCCTATCCTAACCAATTTTGGCCTATCACAACCAACTCAACCCATCCTAGCATGCTTGGCTTATTTCTACCTATTTTGGCCCCCTAGCATATTCTAGTCTTCTTGGCTCACTTTGGTAATTTTGTCCCATCACCCATGCCAATTATTTTGGTTCCTTCTAGCCTATCATAGCCCGCATAACCTATTTTAGCACAATTTAACCTACCCAACCAATTCTACATTTCCTAACCCAATCTAGAATAATCTAATAGTCTCAAACAATCTAACCCATTCTAACCCACCTAGCTTGTTTTGGCCTGCTCAACCTATTTTAGCTTATCCTACGACTTGGGTTGGCTCCTTTTAAACATCCTTCAACCTCGTATAATTTCTTCTCAATTCTTATTTTTACTTTGATCTATTTGGAATTTAAAAGACACATAAAATCTTTTTATTGTTTGATTTTATATCCAAATTGGTTAAGATGATATAAACATACTAAAATGGCATTGAGAAGATCAAAAGAGATCAAAATGAGTCATAATTGACCAAGCAGGTTAAACAAGACTACATGGTCTGAGAAAGGGTAAGGTAGGCTAGGCAAGGCTTAAACAAGATAGGCAAACCAAAATAGGCTAGCTTATAATTGACCTGGATAGGAAGGGTAAAATTAGTCGGGTAGGCAAGAAGGATCAAGTATGTTGGGACTAACTAGAAGGGAGCAAAACTTGTTGGGTGGGCTAAAATAGGCCAAAATAGGCCCAAAAATACTAGAATGAAGGAAGAATAGAATAGGTTGGGTAGGTCAAAATGGATTAAGGAGACCAAAATTAGGAACAGGTTGAGCAAATCATGATAGGCTAAAATGAGCCAAGTGGCTTGGGCAGGGCTAGATTATGCAAGGTGGGCTTGAACATACCAAAAAAGGCCAAGAAAGCTCAAATATGATGGATAGTTGGAATGGGTTAGAACAAGGTAATATAGGTTGGGAAGCCTAAAATGGGCTAAAACAAGCTAAATTAAGTGAGATAGCTAGGATAAGTGGAAAGAGGCTGAGCAGGGTGGGACCGACTAAAATGGGCCAATGCTAGATAAAACTAGCTAGGATTAGACAACATGGACCATAAGAATGGTGGATAAGACCAAGTGGAACAGATCTAGATAGCCTAGGTCAAACCAAATGGGTTAACAATGATGGAACTAGTTACGTAAGCCAAAATAGACCAACAGGGGTGTTGGAACCATTTCTTGCATCCATAGGATTTGATTGTCATGCTACAAGAAATATTTTGAAACAAACAAGCTATTACAGGTTCTGGTCAACCTGCCTCTTTATTTTGATTAAAACAAATATTGCTAAAGAAAAACTACATAATGTGTAAGGAAACCCCAGTGGTAATTTATAATAATACATAGATTACACGCTCCATATTAGAATTACACTAGATGTATTAAAATGACCAAGCAATTAAAATAACTATTGTTATGCCTTATGTAGACCGGTGCCTATCCGATTGGGCTGTTGTAGCAATTTAACAATG